>JAPQWV010001055.1:0-133000 GCA_027422505.1 Craterostigma plantagineum
TTGAAGGCAGTTCGCGAACCACACTCAGCAAAATTTTAAACTAATTTTTCCGCTGATTCGCGAAAAGCACTTATGAAACTTTCGACAACTTTCTCAAATCACAATTTGGGCCAAATAGTGATGGGCCGAACTCAATCTCATTTTCATAAATATAAACAAGCCCACACTATTGATGACACATACACATGTTATATCTTTTATCCTAATCCTCGTTGTCTCTCATGTTGCAGTTTAAGGAGGACTTCGCGTGTCCATCGAAAAAATATAAAATGACAACACCGGTGGATCTTGTATATGCAACTTCAAAATGGATCGTGATCAAAGACAATAACTATTAGCTTGACCTGAGCACATTCAAATGTTAGGACGAGATCACCCCATCCATTTTGAAGAATCATCACCTTGGTTACACTTTTTCGGCTTCTGTCCAAGTCCCGCGGTCTACCTTCAACAATTCTGGGGAACAATGATGACTAAGATTGCCCAGCATAACAGCATATTCTATGAAGCCCAGATTGCAAATGAGACCATCAGGATCACAAAAGAATTCATACGACAAATCCTTCGGCTACCCAGTCAACCTGAGTACGAACATGAGGCATCCGAGGACGAGCTCATTAGTGATATGCTCAAAATGGGTTACTATTTCTCACTCGAGTTTGTATCTCGTTTTCAGCAATCAATGATTCCACATCCATGGCGTACCCTCTTTGCAATTGTCAACAAGTGCTTCTCACCAAAGCACTCAGGATGGGACAGATGCAACCTTACGATTCTTAGGATCTTCCATGGGATTGTCTTCAGGAAGAACTATGACTATGACAAACTGATAATCTCAGACCTGAATGATCAGCTTCACTAGAGGTCGAAGTCAAAATCGAAGAAACCTCAGAACCTGCCCTATCCCCGGTGGTTCTCACTAATGATCCACCAATTTCTGACCACAACACCTCCAAGACCAGCAGAAGAGAACTACAGTCCACCAAACTCAAATTTCTGCAAAAAGGGAAGACCGACGAAAAATACTCCAGAACAGCCATGCCGATCCCACTAGAATTATTAGCACTAGCCAGCCCAGACAAAATCGAAGTCTACAGACAAAAATACAATGTGTATATCCCCACGACTCCGGAAAACCCCCCGGAGTCTGTCCCAGGGATAGTGAGAGAGAGAGAGATGGAGCGAGTGAGGACCAGAGAGCACCCTTAGAACAACAGATAGTACCTCCACAATCCCAACCGACCCAACAACCAATCATTCATGATCAACCTCACGAGGAACGACCACAAACAGAGCAGCCCGAACAACCACAAATTTTCATTCCTATGTTAGAAACAATCGAAATTCCCCAGCCAGAAACAGCCGGTCACCCCCTAGGATACGAGACGCCGCAATCGACTCAACAGCGCAAACTCAACCAGAACCAGACCATTCACCTGCCTCCCAACAGGCACGTGTCTCAAAATCCACAGAACCTCCCCTAATAACTGTCACCTCAGCTTCTATGTCCACTCCACAACAAATAATAACCATCCCCACGACACAGCCCAAGTCTCAGCCTGTCCCTCAGGCATCAACGTCAATAGAAGAGCCTCAGATCGAGGCCCTTCGAGGATTGGACGGAAGACTCTCAGATGATGATGACCTCAGTAGCTCAACATCCGAGAGCCACCGCAGAACATAGTTCTGGACGAGTGCTAACGGAAAGTGGCCCTGGTGAAAGCTCCACACAAGCCCGTCTAATTGATGTGCCCGTAACAACCCGAGCACCATCTTCTAAAGATGTGTCGCAAGGAGAGGTCGGAAGACCCGTACCGGAACAACTTCTGATACCCCTACCGGCGTGACGACAGCCTACCTGGAGAATCGCCTCTTTGAGTTCTTAGAAACCGTCACCCTCCCAAGGGTTCGAGGACTCATTAGCGATGCCATGAAATCAGCCTGCACTGACAAAGGAAATGCCCCCATGGTAGAACACCAACCGTCACAGCCTCGCATCATTTCACTACCACCACCACGAGTAACCAACGAACCCGATCCATGTAATATGCCTCTCCTTGAGCTCTGACATTGGAATCTCTCGCCTCAAGGAACTCGACAATCAGCGGACTCCTGAAGAAGAAGATCTGTATAGAAAGCTGATTGCAGGGGGTGTCATACCTCACCCAACTACTTGCCGTCAAGAAGGTTCAAGGCCGAAACGTCGTCATGACGATCCTAACGATCAGGATGGCCCTGAGGGGGAGAAGAGGCCAAGAATCAAGTCCCCGATCACTCGTGGCGGACGAGGACGCAGGGTTCTAACTCGTGGATGCGGCTCTTCCCGACAATCCAACCCACCACCAAAGGCCTCTAGGGGCAGACAAGCTATGCCAGGGCCGAACCAGACAATTTCCCTTGGCGAAGTTGGGTCTGGCTCTTTGAGGATTTCCACCCACTCAGTCCAAACAACCACAACCCCACATCCAACAAGCCACATAAGTCATACGATCCATCCCCAATCTTCCATCCCATCTCTTCAGATCGACAATCCAAACACTTTAGTCGAAGAACTTTACAATCCACATGATGTTGCGGAGAGGTACATCTTTGGCGAAGAATGGAGAACTCACCCTGAAAACCCGATTATGGCTAGAAATCTAATGAACAATGCTAGATACTTTCTCTAAAGGCTAACATTAGTCTAGTTCAAATTGAAGAAGAGAAGCTCGATGAAGGTGAAGACTATGAAGCAGAGATACCTGAACTTCCTGAACTTCTCTGACACACGGTCATAGACGAGAATTGCCCTCCAGATACACACAAAGGAATAGACGAGCTACAACTTCCATGGAAAAACACGAAGGTTAATGCTCCATATCAAAAAGAAATACGAAAGAAAATCTGGAGGAGGAAGATAAGATCTTGAAGGTGGATGAGCTCGACCTCAGAGATTTAACGCATCTCTCACGACCAAAAGCCATTCAGTACCTGCTCTCTCTCCGTCGAACACTGATGTTGAGAGGAAAAGGAACGAACGTTGATGTAGACGTGTTCATACGGTTACTGTTACGGTTCACGGTTATGAACCCCCTGTTTACGGTTAATAAAAACGACTAACCTTAACCGACCCGTGGTAATCACGGTTACGGTTACGGTTTTTGAACCGGCCAAGCCGGTTACTGTTACGGTTTTGAACCCTCGGTTTACGGTTTTTTTTTCTTTTTCTTTTTTAGAATTTCTTTCTTTTATAATAATTTAAATATATAGTAAAATACTTTGATTTTTTTATATAAAATGTAAAAAAGGGAGTCTTTACACATAAAAAAAAAAAGAAGAAATTTCCATTCCAGTTATAGTTTATATAATAACTTTCAACATTTGAAAAATAGATTACACTTTAAATAGTAAACAATATTATGATTAACATTCATTCTTCGATTAGAAAATCCTTGACGGACATTCGTTGTAGGCATTTAGTTCTAAATATCATGTTTATCACTCAATATTCGTCTACGTTTTCTAAAGTTAATATTATGATATTTGACAAAATAAAAATTAAATATGGTGAATAAATTATCATTGGATATTATGATAAGAGCAATAAAATTATATATTTAATTATTATTTAAAAGACGGTTAACCGCCGGTTATAACCGCCGGTTTACGGTTAGGAAAATGAAGAACCGTAACCGAACCTTCATACTTTACGGTTCGGTTACGGTTTGAACCGTAACCGTTGACCACGGTTAACCGAACCGTTGACCGACGGTTCGGTTACGGTTTGGTTACGGTTTTTCAAACCGTCTGAACACCTCTACGTTGATGACCTTCGAAGACTTGAGGTAGAACGACCCAGAATCAAACAAATTCTAACTGTTCGAAAGGAGCGATTTGGAGACATTGATTTCCCTATTTACATTGTACGACGTGAAGATGATTCAGATGAAGAACTGAATGAAGGCGATCTCTCCTATCTCAGAAGTGAAGATATTGATCAATTAGTAGGGGATATAGGAGGCTTGGAGTACTCAAGACACCAGAATTAAGGATGGGTTATGCTTCATTAAAAAGATTCATGTTGTGTCAAGTCAAGTTCAACTCGACACGTGACCTCCAAATGGCACTTGAAAGCAACATAAAAAAGTTGAATCTCACGAAGCCCTCCTTTGAGGCACCTGAGTCAGAGAGCTATGGAGAAGGACATATATTTGACGGAGAAGACCCTCAGTAATCTACTTCAATTACAAGGGAGAGAAGAGACTGATGAGAACTTCAGAAATCCACAAATTTTGTGATGGAACTCTCTGTATTATTCTAGATAAGCTCAAAGAATCGTTGAGGAAATGAGAGAAGTAGAATCTGAAGTACAAGAGAAGTATCATAAGATGATCAAAATCATCTCTGACAAAATCTCCTTTCGTAGAAGATTGAGATCATATGAATTAAGACTTGGACTTAAAAGATCAGCCTACGAACTTCTGGAACCTTGGCCTCCTCCTCGCTCGAAGAAAAAAGAACACGTGAAGACTTAGATAGTAGGCTTATTTGTAATTTGGACACTTAGGGGGAGAATGTTAGGAATATTTTAGAAGTGTCCAAAATATTATTCTAAGTCTTGTTGTTTCTATACGATGTATTTTATATGTTATACTTTACTTAGATGGAGTTGTAATGGGCTTGCTAGGGGCCCATTGGGCTTAAATACCTTATACTTAAACCCTAACAATCACTAAGGAAGTTTTCCATTTAAAAAAAAAAAAAAAAAACTCTTAAACTCACATTACGCCTCAAAAGCACTGTTCACAGAACTATCAAAGCTTTAATCCATTGAAGTAAATCTTGTTTTTGGATAATCTGGACTTTACAAAGTTAATCCTCTGATTCAACTTATACCAATCTTACGACCTCCCGCTTCTCAAGCGAATGGTTGACACAACCATATTAGAGTCGTCAACAAATAAGTCATGATCGACACTCAGTCACCCTATTGAGGCCTAAGACTTATGGGCTGATTTAATATCGGAGGATAATAGCTCACCGGTGCTCCTCTCTCATCCCATGAGAATCGGTGGCTAAACTCACGTATATGGGATGTATTTATTTACCGCCCCACCGGATGCCTAGTAAGACTTGATAGGTAAATAAATAATATGCCTCTTAAAGAATAAATAATAAACTATAAATTCCTTTAATACATATAATAAGACATTATTCAAATACATAGCGAATAATATATCGATTATTAAAATACATGCCCTATTCATTACATCCTCGAATGGCATTCCGACGGCACATCCCCAACAATCTCCCACTTGCACTCAGTACCATGCGCTATGATATCGTAACCCCATTTTATGAAGGTGTTCATCAAGCACTGCCTGTGAGAGAGACTTGGTGAACGGGTCCGCCACGTTATCCGCGGTAGCTATTTTCTTCACAGCTATGTAGCCATTCTCAACGAACCCACGCAGCACGTGGTATTTTCTTTCTATGTGTTTGGACTTTGAGTGAGACCTAGGTTCCTTGGCTTGTGCTACTGCCCCACTATTGTCGCACCACAATGGTAGAGGGCGGTCCACTAAGCCTGGAACAACTTAGAGTTCTTCAAAGAACTTCCTCATTCAAACACCTTCCTTTGCTACCTCAGGGCCGCAATATACTCCGCCTTAGTGGTGGAATCAGCAGTAGTGCTTTGCTTAGAACTTTTCCAAGACATTGCTTAACCATTGAGCGTATAGACGAACCAGAAGTAGATTTCCGATCATCCACATCGGACTGGAAATCTGAATCGGTATAACCATCCACCTTTAATTCTCTGTTTCCATAAATCAGTATCATATCTCTAGTTCGGCTAAGGTACTTGAAGATATTCTTTACTGCATTCAAATGTTCCTTACCAGGATTTGACTGGTACCGACTTACTAAGCTCAAAGCATATGCAATGTCAGGCCGCGTACATAGCAACGCATACATTAGGCTACCGATTGCTGAAAGGGATTTCACTCATTTCCTTCCTTGCTTCCTCACTTTGAGGACACATGGATTTCGAGAGATGAATCCCATGTCGCATTGGCAAGAACCTTTCTTAGAATCATCCATTCGAAACCGTTTCACGATCTTTTCAAAGTAAAGGGCCTGAGATAGACCTATCATCCTATTCCTCGATCTCTAAAAGGCGAATTCCAAGAATATAGGTTGCTTCTTCAGGTCTTTCATGGATAACTTGGTCGAGAGTCAAGCTTTCACCTCCGAGAGCATTCCGATATCATTTCCCATCAAAAGGATATCATCCACATAAAACACGAGGAACGTCATCTTACTCCCACTAACCTTCTTGTAAACGCAAGGCTCATCTTCATTCTTTAAGAATCCATAGTTCCTAACTACTTCATCAAGTCGAAGATTCCAGCTTCTAGACGCTTGCTTAAGTCCATAAATGGACCTATTAAGCTTGCACACTTGTGAGCATCTGATTGCGATGTAAAACCCTTGGGCTGCTCCATATAAATTTCCTCCTAGAGGAGTCCATTTGGGAAAGCGGTTTTCACATCCATCTGCCAGATCTCGAAATCATAGTATGTTGCTATGGCAAGCAGAATACGAATAGACTTAATCATTGCAACAGGTGAAAAGGTTTCCTCATAATCTATGCCCTCTTTTTGATTATACCCTTTCGCTACTACCCTAGCTTTGTAGGTTGCAACATGTCCGCCGGATCCAATCTTTCTCTTGTAGATCCATTTACACCCTATAGGTCTAAAACCTTGGGGCAGGTCTACTAGAGTCCAGACTTGGTTGGTGTGCAGCGAGTCCATCTGTGCTTTCATAGCTTCGACCCATTTCTTAGAGTCGACATCCATCGTTGCCTGGTCGTAGGTAGCAGGGTCGTACCAACGATCCCCTTAGCCGCAGCACCTCTGTGCTCGACATGAGGCATGCGAGATATTCTACCCGACCTGCACAATTTTGGGCGCGTCTCGGACTGCTCATCTGTGCCCTCAGGCACTGATGTCCCTGGAGGAATTTTATCTAACTCTCCAAGAATCACTTCTCTGCCAGCTCCACCTTCTCGAATGAACTGTTCCTCGAGAGTGCCTGAATAGCTACGAAGATCCTTTGATCATCATGGAAGTAAAAATAATATCTGATGCTATCATCGGGTATCCGACGAAACGTCCTTTCGTGGACCTAGACTCGAGTTTGTCTGCTACTAGCTTTTTCACATATTGTAACGACCCTCACTTTTAAAATAAAAAATGGTGGCGGATTTTTCCACAACGAAATCCGCGGAAGACCCAATTAATAAAATTCTTTCTGCAAAATATAATATATTATGGCGGAATAAAAGTATTTTACACGCGCACACGGTTCACATATGTCATATTTAACAGTCACACTCAAATAGAATTTATTGATACACAAAACACACTGAAACCTCTCCACAGGTCACATCCATGTACCGCCTTGCCCTCAAAAGACCATGGATCACCGCCACCAGCCTCGTTAGTTTTGACATGTTTCCACGTCGGGCTCGTCAGTACCTACAACATGTAAACTGAGCTCCTTGCCCAGTAGATGAAATAATGCATGATGCAATCGTGCACTCAATCCCAAACTCGATATCTCACATAATATGCAAGCTCTTTCTTTTCTCACGCTAATTTCTTATTTCTCAAATTAGGGCGCTAGGTTAAACTCGACACCTCGCATGCCTCACAATAACGGTAGCCTACTCTGGAAGTTCACGCCAGGTCGCTCCTTCCGTATAATATATATAAGACGGTCAAACCTCGGGAAGTTCACGCCCGGGTAGACAAAAACGTTCGCATCTGTCTAGTTGACAGAACGCTCACACCCGTCCGCCGTCAGGTGCCATATTGAGTACTAACCCCGACTCTACAACGAGTCACCAATCACAAAATCCATTATCTACCCCACTTATGAAAGCGTTACCGTCTCCAATACGTTACATACGATTTCAGTTCAACACCAATCCACACGGTCTGAACTTCTCTCGATCTAGTATGAAATGCACGTGACAGAGAATTGCATGATATACACAAGTTATTTAAATCGAATAAAAATATTCACCATATTTAACGTAAAACATAAAAAAATAAAGACACACAACACATAAAAACACATAACAGTTTACGTGTCGTAGGTGAATATTGCACCTACCTGTCCTCCAGATAAAAGTCAAATCTAGCACCATTGTAAATCCCTAATATTTTGGGCCCTCTTTAAGCATCCAATGTCTTAGCTTTATGAGGACATCGAAACCATCCTTTACACAGTCATGTACTTACAAATAAGTCAACCCCTAAAAACAGTAGTATATTGAAATCTTGAAATGACGGAGAATTCTAATATCGAAAAATAAATCATATAAGCTGATATAGCTATCCCCAAGATAATATATATAACCACAAACACAACACCATTATAATAATCACGAAATATATCCTATCTTAGTGAACCAAATCCAGATCATAACCAAAACAATCATTCTATGCTTCTCATCTGTACACGCTTCATAATAATTCTATTATTGAAAATCCTTTGTATAAATATTAAGACATACGTAACATAATTAATTCGATAATATGAAATTTAACTCTAGTTTCCTAAAAGTTTCTAAACTACCAAAGATATTGTTTTCAACAAACAATTCAGAACTATACTAAATATCACGTACTCTAGTACTGAGGTTTTCCACATGAGCACATAACCATTTCAAAGATCCGAGAAAACCCTAATAAAACCTTAAATGATTCACCTTAAACACATGTTAAAATTTACATAGCTACATAATTCACATAAGTCATGTAAAGAAAAACACATAAGGGGTAACATATTTTTGTATTGTAAATGAAATATCTACCTTACCTCACGTAATAACGTTGGGCTTGTTAAGGTTAAGCTTGTCGAAGTTTCTCCGTTTTTCTTCTAGTTAAATATCCTCGCCCTTTTTACTAAATATTCTCATCTTTTGCTCAATCGTGTATGTGTTTTCCTCAAATAATAGTTGGATATATATATATATATATATAGCATTACGAAAGGAGAGGGTTACGAGTAGGTGATTGGTCGATGTGTTTTACCTTGTGGCTAAGTATGTAATTCTTTCCTCTCATATTATATTAGTGTACTAAGTGTTCCACATGTAATATCTCACGATCAAATGACTCACCAATTAGTCATACTTATCAATTGGTCATGCCTAATATCAACGTCAATGCCCCCTTTTCTTTTTAATAATGCTTGTGATATTTATTAAAGGTTATTTCAATTATGAGGGAACAAGAGACTCGTCCTTTTCTTCTTTCCTTAAAGCAATATCAACCCTTAAGTACAATATTTTATTAATGCAATGGTCATTCTTATCATTTTAAATTATTTTCTAACTATATATTTGAATTAATTTCGAAAACTTATAACTTTAATATCTTCATTTCTTTCTGAAATTTCGAAGTCTAATTACTTCAAAATCTCGTATTAAATTATTACAGATATTACACATATGCAGGACAACCCCAAAACCCTTAAGTGATTCAAGCTAGGCTTCTTACCATTCCAAATTACGTAGGTACCCTATCAACAGACTTCGAAGGGGTTCCGTTCAAAACATAAACTGCACTTTGCAAAGCATATCCCCATAACGATATGGGAAGATCTGTATAGCTTAGTATAGATCGAACTTTATCTAATAATGTACGATTTCTGCGTTTGGCAGCACCATTCAGTTGTGGTGTCCCGGACGGTGTAAACTGCGAAATAGTTCCATTTTCTTTCAAGAAATCGTCGAACGCGAGACTCATATACTGGCCGTCTCGATATGATCGTACGATTTTAATTTGTCTCCCAGTTTGATTTCAACTAAAGTCTTGAATTCTTTGAACTTTTCAAGCGTTTCAGACTTGTGCTTCAACAGATACACCAAGCCGTAGCGAGAGTGGTCGTCTGTGAAAGTCACAAAATAGTGGAAATTACCTCGGGCCGCTACACTAAACGGTCCACAAACGTCTGTATGGATCAAATCCAAAATATTAGTGGCTCTTTGAAAAGTCCCTGTAAAGGGAGACTTAGTCATTTTGCCAAGGATACAAGACTCGCACGTTGGATAGGAATCTGATTCCCTAGGCTTAATAATGCCATGTTTCTCCAACTCTTGAATCTTTCGAACTCCGGCATGACCGAGTCTAATATGCCACGAATACTTCTTGTTTAACTCTAAGTTACGTTTGTCGGTAACTACATTCGCGTGTTCCTAGGCGTTAACGTAATATAAACCATTTATTAACGTTGCATTTCCTACGCATTTATTTCCAAAATAAATATCATAAATATTATTATTGAACCGAAATTCATAACCATTCTTACTCAAAGCAGGAATAAAAATAATATTTTCAGCCCCTTGGGCAAGCACATCGGATGAATATAATACATGTCCAGAACTTAATACAAGAGTCTTCGATCCAACATGACTAGCAGGTACACTATGTCCGCTAGCAGTGTTGATCAAGACGTCTCGTTCCGCCAGCTTCCTACTAGTTCCAGACCCTGGTTCAAAACGCAAATGTGAGCACTAGCTCCCGAGACAAGAATCCACGAAGTGGAAAATACAGTAACTGATCAATAAGTTTCCGGAACTTACCTGATGCCCCAGAAGCTCGAAGCTTGGGGCAGTCCCTTTTTCCAATGGCCCAGCTCTTGGCAGTGAAGGCACCTATCAGTCGCCTTCGGAACTTTAGGCACGTTCACTTGGCCTTTCCCTTTTTCTTAACCCCTTCTTTTGTCTTATTAGGCTTGGTTTGGGCTTGTTCGACTTAGATCTCTTAGACCTTGTAGTCGCAACAAGCGCAACCTCTTTTCCCTTTCCTTTCTTCAGCTCATGCTGAGTCTGAACCAGCGTGTTCATGAGTTCAGGAATCAAAAATCGCCTATCGCTCTTATTATAGTTTATAATAAAATGAGCAAATGGGAGTGACTGAAGGATCATGTCATCTGAAGCTCGTTGTGAATGGGACAACCGAGAGAACCTAGTTCCTCGATGTATCCAATGAGCTATCAACATGTGTCGCGACATCTGCTCCCTCAGGCATCTTGATATGAAAGAGGTTGTCAGCAGCACGGTATCAGGCTATCTCGACTGCTCGCTGTACAACTCCTTCAGATGAATCAATATCTCGCGCATTTGCATATACTCATGCGGACGCTGCAGATCATTATTCATCACAGGTAACATATAAGCCTTGACACGGGCAAGCCATCCATTTGGCATAATATTCCCTGTTAGCATCACTCGCACCCTCTTGGGGTTCGAGTGGTATAAGTCCCTCAAGGACATACTTTAGGCGTTCCCAAGTGAGGACTACTCAAGTTACGGAGCCAGTCCGCAAGGTTTGGACCCTCCAAACAATTTGGCATGATCAGAAAATTGAATGGTGACGTCATTTTGTATACAAAACAAGAAAGCAACAATCTGCAGAAAATAAAGCATTGCATGAGTCAACGTATTATTCTACAAGCACAAATAAGGACTTGTACAATTTGGCTGACTCCCACTATTTTTTCTCAAAATCTCACTCTCGATAGAGTTTTGGAAACCTCGTTGATGGTTCATAGTGGAGTTGATTTCCCTGCTCCGCAGAAATGAGCCTTAACCTACCAGTTTGTCGCCCCATTACTCGGATGGCGCCGTGTCCCACACAAACCCATAGATAACCCCGTGTCCCACAAGAGTCCATCTCATGACTGTTTCAACAACTTTGTCTCCCATCAGGAACCCTCACCCTACAGGAATAATTGGGAAATAACCGTCTAAGTGTGACCTATCAATTGCCTGGCTCAATCCTAACATTTAGAAATTCCCGCCCGTAGGATAACTCTTTATAAGGCGTGAATATGTTTCGGAGAGCGGCGTTTAGACAGTCACCCGAAATTTCCACGTCGAGAGTGAATGTTTGACGCCGATAAATCTGAACAAACCACATATACACTCAAGTCGTTTCAATAATGAGCTTGAATTTATTGTCTTAACGCACTCGGACCAACTACGACAAGAGCGAGATGATTGGCGCCGATAACTCGAAACAAACCGCACACGACACTCAAGCTGCAATGTTTTCGAGCTTGATAGACAGGAACCCCGTCCCTTTACCCACTTAGTATTTAGTTCAACCGCGAGAATATGTCTCACACACATAAACACTTAAACACGCACGTAACGTCAAGCGAACATGCAAGTATTCACGGTAAACCTAGTTTGCATATAAGACCGTCTGCATGGACTATTTCTACTCTACTACATTTCTTTTTATAAAATTACATCTCTTCTCTTCGGCTTCACACTACGTTCTCGAATGACCTCCAAGTCTTCGAACGGCCTTCTCGTGGACCCGTGTCGAATTGGTACGGCCATCGTACTTAAAATAATTTTTTCCTAAAAATTAATCGAAGTACAAAACGGGGGAATCAGCTGTTCCAGACAACCCTTATTTTAACGAATAAAATACAAATGGGGGGGGAGGGGGGGGGGGGGGGGGGGACCTTGTAACCCTTAACGTATCACCCGAAAATAGTGCCTAAGTCCACGCCGACGTCTTAATACGTGTCATACATACATTTATACAACATAAACACGTTCACGACAACAAAAACGCTCAAAGAACCGAAACGAAATTTGGGCTAGTCCTAAACTTACGGGCCCAGTGTCAAGTTACGACCCGTGAGGAGACTCCCACTAGGGTTTTCTCTCCACGTTGCTATGCGACGTCGGACCGCTCGCAACTAGGCGACCTCCGACCAAGCGAGCGCTCGGTTTACAAGCTCGAACTAAGTATAACTCATGCTATGACGCTTGAGCGACTTAGTGCTTGCATAACCGAGTTTGTTTCGGACTAGTTTATGTCGTTTCTTAAAACCGGACCTGGCTCTGATACCACCGTTGGGAACCCCGGGTGAACCGAGGCCTTACCCCGGACTCAGCGGAATTTAGAAATTTTTTCTCGGGTTCCCCATACGGTTTCCCTAGGATACCGGTTAAAAAAAAAAAACATCACGTATGACACGTATAAAGGAATAGAGCTTACCATTGTCGCGAAGATCCTTAGCTCCTGTCGCTCACGAACTGTGTCGAAGAGAGTCATGTCGACCCCTGACGTGCCGCAGACCAACACCTCCCAATGATGGCTAGAGAAAGTGTGGAATGTTTAAGAGATGTGTGCGTGTGCGTGTGTGTGTGTGTGATTTACTACAAACTCACTTACACTTGGGTTTTTCTCAAAGATCAAACCCAAATGCTCTCAGCACTCTCTAAAACTCTTCGTTTAGTGTGAGAAAGCGTAAGAACTTGCTATGGACGAAATTAGCTCAAGCCTAATGATAAAAAATCCATTTTCAACTTTTGAAAATGATTTAATCTTAATTAAATTAGATCATGTCCTACATGACTCATTCTTGTTTGATTCCTTTGAATTAAATCATCTAATAACTAGATATTGTCCCACAAATCATAGCAAAAGAACAACAAACGAAATTGGGCTAGGTTTGGCCAAGAAAATGACATTTTGATGCGCATTCACAGCCTCGGCCCGCCCTGTCACGGCCGTGAATCATCATTGGCCAACTTCTGCCGCTCGTCACGGCCTGAGTCACGACCTTGACCGTCTTCTGGAGGCCTTCACGGCCTGGGCATGAAGTGTCACGGCCTTGACACTGTCGGGCAGCTGGCGCGCCCACTGCCAGTCGTCACGGCCACGTGCAAGACGTTCACGGCCATAACGCTTTCGACAACATTGCGACAGTTTCGTATTTCTCTCAGATCGAGGGATAGACGATGTCCGATTGCCCTGAAATTTTAACCATAGATAAGAGACTCACCAATCTTGATTCTAAGCAAAGGGATTCTCAATCCGAGGTCTGGATTTGGGAGATACGAATTTTTTAGCTACTGCTACTTTGCAGGCAGGCTTCAAGACCGTGACGAGCCTTGCTCGTCGTTGTGAACCCTATTTACGCCTCATTCTTCATCACTTCATTCCGTGAATTTACGTCCATATAAATGCAGTTTCTAAAACTTGTATTCAATGTTTTTATTAACACAATTAAATCAATTTACATCTCATGTTAGTTAGGCATTATCATAGTGATCATTTTTAAGCCCGACTCTCTTGGTTAGTTTCAACCCAGCAAGGGAGGAACCAAGAATTTGGTAAGCGCCTAGCCAATACCGCCGGTACCGAATAGATCCGTGTTGAGTACGATCTTCGATCTACGAACCGACTATAGATTATCGCCGTACGTATAGACCCTTCACAAATGCCATGATCGGCGAGAGTCATGGTTACGTGAAACTCACTAGACTCGACTCCATGACTAATTCGTGACTAGAAAAATTACTAAACTGCCCCTGCATCCCCCGTAAGTCAGTTTATAGCTTCGCCCGAGGACTTTGTAATTTCCCGTCCCCAATATGCATAGGATATTTATCTCGGTTACTATCGAGACAGTGAATCCCTTACGATAGCCCAAGCACGGTAGTTACCATTTTTTGTCAAGACCGCATGTCGCCGCTGACCCATGTTCATCCCCGAACAAAGGCCTAGCAAACTAGTGAGACGTCAAGACCCCAAAGTCAACTTCGTCAAAGACCCTTCGATCTAAGGTCCACACACAGTCTATAGTCATTCGATCGATCATTTGACGCTCAGAGTAACATAAGGTCATGTGAGCGTCGATTGCGAGTCGTGTCCATGTACAAGTTAATCCCCTATTTCAACTTATACCAATGTTACGACCTCCCACTTCTCAAGCGAATGGTTGACACAACCATATTAGAGTCGTCAACAAAGAAGTCATGATCGACACTCAGTCACCCTACTGAGGTCTAAGACTTATGGACTAATTTAATATCTGAGTATAATAGCTCACCGTGCCCCTCTCTCATCCCATGAGAATTCGTTGGCTAAACTCACGATATATGGGATTTATTTAGTTTCTGTTCCATCGGATGCCTAGCAAGACTTGATAGATAAATAAATAAGCCTCTTAAAGAGTAAATAATAAACTATAAACTCCAGTAATACGTATAAGAATACAATTATCCAAATACATAGCGAATAACATATCGATTATTAAATACATGCCCTATTCATTACATACTCGAATGGCATTCCGAGGGCACATCCCCAACACAAGACCACTATCAACAAGGGCAATTACAAAATAAGATTTTCACTACCCGAACCCGACCCGTCCTACGACGGGTACTCGCTTGTCGGTACATATCTACCCGGCGTCGCGTATTCGATTTTTCAATTGGAAATATGACTAAAAATATTATAATTCAATATACATATCAAAATATTATTGTTATATATTAGATATTAATATTTTGATATTTTGTTTCAATAAATACACCATATACATATTTTTATATGTTTATTTATAAATTTGAGAATATTTTTTAAATTTTATAATGATTTATGCAATGATATAAAATATCACTTGTTAACTATACAACTAAATAAGAAATTAGTCGAAATACTATTTAAAACTTTAACACCACTCCAGTTAGATATTGATAGCTAAATATGTTTATATATTTTTAACGTTTACGTACAAAAACTAACTTTTTAAAAGTAATATATCAGTACCCAAATCACTCGATCAGTAGTGAATTAGATACCCTACCCGATTAATAATTATCGAGTATCGGGTAATCTGATACCCGAAAAAGGGAGAACGACATTTTTAGTCCTCGATGTTTGGGGCATGCGCATTTTGGTCCCCATGTTCCGAGGTGACACTTTCAGTCCCCAATATTATCAATTTTGGACGGTTTTGGTTCATCAATTATTGAATTGCTAATTTAGACGAAATTTGACACGTGAACAGCCATGATCTCCTTCTACTCGACGTAAAACCTCATAACACATCTTTTTCTTCGACTTAGACGCACATGAATATCATTTTACACACATTTAGGAAATGATCGACAACCTTGAAAATGAGTTAAATGTGATATGTAATGTTGCTCACATGCATTTAAGTCGAAGAAAAGATGTGCTATGAAGTTTCGCGTCGAGTAAAAGGAGATCATAGGCTCTCACGTGTTAAATTTCATTTATATTGGCGATTAAAATAATCGAGAGACCAAAACCGTTCAAAATCTGTAACATTGGGAACTGAAACTGTCACCTGAAAACATGAGGACTAGAAACGCCCATGCCCCAAACATCGGGACTAAAAAATGTCGTTCGCCTCCGAAAGATAACCCGAACTACCCGAACCCGAAACCTGAACGCCCACCCTACATCGAGTTTGGACAAGATAGATTTTATTTCATAGGATCCTTACACTTCATACATATCGAAGAACCGAATCTCATGTACAGTCACTATAAATTAATACTCTAAAATTAATGGTCTCTAAATAATAAAATATTTTGCTCCCAACTTGGGTCTTCGTAAAATCATCGAACTCGACAAGATAACAAGACAATAATTTTTTAAAAATCCTTTATAAATATTATATCCCATTAAAACTCCAAATTATATTCATAAAGTATCACAATATAATATTATGTCATTTGCTAAAAAAAATTAATAAATCATTGACTAAATGAAAATATATAGCGGGGAGTAATCCAATTGGACTAGTCATTATCCATTATTGTACAACAGAAATAACAAATTAGCTCTACTTACTATTATTCGTATTCGGGAAGTAGAAAATTATTCGGTAAAAATTTTCCGACTAATAATCAATAGTGGGGGATAAGTCGAAAAGGGTATGATTTTTTTTCAAGTGTTTATTGCTATAGATTCATCTCTCTTGAGTCCAAGTGTTATTGGTACACAATGTATATCATAGCATAGCTATACGCATTCGTTTTAAGGTTTCTAATAATGTCCCAACTTGGAATATGTCCGCATGGCATGTTGTATCTCATTGTATTATGCAAATGTATGTGCCCCTAAAAATACGGTCACTTGTCCCATAATAATTAATAATAAATTAAAAACCATGAAAAACTACCAACTATCATGATGCCCACTATAAATGGTTATATATTAATATAAAATAATTATAAATAGTTGGGTAATAAACTAGTATGCGATGGTGATGAATCGCGCGGTGAGCGAGTCCGCCGGCAGGATACACCACCGCATGCGACGGCTGGGGCAAGGGCTTAGGTCTACGACTACTTGCGTCGGGTGGTATTGGGATACGTCTAGGCAGTGTTCAGGCACATGAGGTGGAGGACGTGCAGGATCCATTGGTTGTCTTTGACCAGCAGCTGCCATCGAGAGGTGGGGGTGCGAAGGGGGCAGACGCGGGAGGCGGGCCTGAGCAGACGAAACTTGCTCCCGTAGGTCTCATCTGTCCTCATGGGTGAACAATCCGGGCTCTTCCACTTAAACATTTTCAGCTTTCTTACACACCACCGACTTTGGTCGACGGAGAAGCTGAAGTTTGTCCTTCGTGGGAGATTGCTAAGCAAGGCTTTGCCTCGTTGGGGAGCACACCTTGGTGGGATATTTTTTGGAAAGATGCCTTTTTTCCGGTTTGTCGACGTTTCTTCAGGAAGACTGGGAGGGGGTGTTGAAGTTTGTTCGACGATCAACGGTTTTTTGAAGTTTCATTTTGGCTCTGCGGAGGCTATGAACACGGCATTGAAGGGGGCCTTGGCTTATGCAGGGGCAGCCCCCTCTTTTGAAATGTGGAAACCCGGGATGTCTTTTGAGAAACAAGAGCACACAGAGGTTCCTCTATGGGTTCGGTTGTGGAATGTGCCGGGGGAATTTGGACACGAGCAAGATTAGGAGTTGTTGCAAGCGCAGTAGGGAGAAGCCTTTTGCAGATGCGATCACTAATCGTATTGAGCGCATTGACTATGCCCATGTGTGTCTTAAAAACCTGAAGGAGGACTTTGTCGAGCGGTTTAATATTCGACTTCCCCTTGAAGGGGGTGTTCGTCAAGGGCTGTTTCTGTTCGGGTTGAATATGAATGTAGACCCTATATATGTGGGGAGTTGTAAGTCGTACACACACCGAAGGCGTCCTGCCCCCGGCTTGCGCCAACTTCTACTTCTTGACTACACCTGAGTATCGGCGTACTGATGGGGACGGTTCCTAGGCAGGAGAAAAGGGTGACCAAACAACGACCGGGAGAATGGAGAAAGTTGAGTCCACGAGCGAAACCTGGGTGGTGGAGGAAGCGATAAAATCGGGGTTACTCCGGGTGCTGTGGTGAGAGGCCGGAAGACTGGAATGGTGAAGATCGGGGCCGTGGAGACACGAAGAGGTGAGTTTTGATAGGGAGGGAACGGAGACGAGAGGTGACGATAAGGCGAGGGATGATCGCAACCCCTTCGACGTGCTTGTGACCTTCTTGAGGATCCACCCTCTGTTTCAATGCGCCCTGATGACGTAGCCCATTTGAGGGGTAACCATGATTGCGACAGGGTTTGTAGGTGCGTGATCTCAGCAAAAGAGACCACGGATGGACGGACGACAGAGATTTTGAGTTTGTTTGCTTTGTTGTGTGTGTATCGTGAGGGTCTTCGTGAGTGTTGATCCTTGTCGGTTGTGGTTGAGTGTTCACTAGTAGCATGTTATTGGGTCTGGTGTGTATACACATGCGTTTTACGTTGACGCTTTATTTATGGGACAGTTAAAACCAAAAAAAACTAGTATGTAATACACAGTTAAAACCAAAAAAAAAACCTAGTATGTAATAAGGGAATGCCAATCAAACTTGTTGAATGATCAGTCTTCATAAAATCTTGCAAGAAGACACGTAAATTCAACTTTCTTCATTATCAAGGTTATTAAAGGCGAAAGGCGCACAAAGGCGATACGTCACTGCCTTGCCTCAGAGGCGAGGCGCAAATAAAGCGGTTGCCTCACAAACCGAGGCGACCTATAGTATTTGAATATTATATATTATATATATATATCTGTATATAGATCTTGCACTCTTATCATAATATCTGATAAACTACTTAATACATATTTTAACATAACAATCTAAATAAAATACCAACAAATTCAATCCCACGGAAAAAGTATCATATGGACAAAACAATACAAGTAAGAAGCTTATAAGACAAAAGAATAGAAGTCATAGCTTCCTAGACAAACAATGAACTTCCCAAACAAAACAATACAAGTCAGAAGCTTCCAAAACAAAAGAATAGACGTCACAGCTTCCTAAAAAAACTAAAACTTAAAGTATCAATATATCATCATCAATTTGCTCGTTAATGTAATCATCGTCATTTCCACCACATTATATCATCGGGGTTGATCGCATGCTCTTCTTCATCTTCGGAGTCAACAAGTTAGTTTCTTCATCATCTTCATCAATAAGGCGGTGTGAACAGAATTCGAAGACGAGGCAGCATGTTTGTTCGCATTTGACGATGCCTTTCTTGCAGCATTCGACGATTTCTAAACTCATACATGGGCCTCTTCAACTCCAGTATGTCGTCCAACATCTCCCCATGTTAAATCATGGTCCTCAAAACAAGTTTTCCCTCTTCGTCGACGTGTCCAACTAACCATTGATTACACTCTCTATTTCCTTCAAGATAATAGGATCAATGGTGTCTCTTGCTTCATATCTCCGCCTCAATGCTCTAGTAGACTTGACATAAACCAAGTCATTAAGACGTTGCTGACTAAACCTGTTTCTCTTTTTAGTATGAATTTGTCCAAAATTTCATCAATAAAAATAAGTTAATTGCAATATCATGTCATTAAGTATTCATTCCTTTCTCAGAAAAAAAGCACAGTTAAAAAAAGAAGAAAAAACAACTCCAATGTTCAAAGACACTCCAATTTCTTTCACAACCTGAAGAACTACATGTGAGGCTAAGCACCTTAATAGCAAATACTTGTAAGTTCTTCGTTGAAGATCCATAAGAGAGCCACCAATCAGCTATAAGAAAAACATAAGAGTAATTTTATCTCTATACACAATAAATTATACCTGGTGATTTTTGACTCCTATGTCTTATAGCCATACTCATTCAATATTCCTCTGCTTTTCGGTACAAAGAAGTTCATCACAGATTTTATTGATCATCTCAGTGCTTGGAACTAACCTTTCAATGCACTTGTACAAACCGTTTTCAAATTTCCTTATTTCCTGAAAGAGATGGGTTAGAGTAGAAGAACTCTGGATTCAAATAGTTTCCAGCTGCATGTAATGGTCCATGGAGTTGATGATCCCATCATTTATCAATCCAAGACATCATCATACTTTCGCTCGTCATTGTCAAAAGAAGCGGCAATTGCTTCTTTAGCCTTGTCCATGGCTTTTTATATATATATATATATATATATATATATATATATATCCCATCGCCAGCCTTTTTTTTCTATCAACTAATCGAAGAACATTTCTTAACGGCCCAGCCACTTTGAGACATATAAGTATATGATTCCAGAATGATGGCCTCAATATAACTTGCATCGCATTCTTACCATGCTTTTCTTTGCATATTTACTATCCATCGATTCGGATGAAGTAAACATCTTTCTTAGGTTATTCTTTTGCTTATGAAAGTGATGTAGTCAGGAAAGCTGTTGCAAAGCGAGTCTTCTCGGGTCTAACCATATCAACTTTTTTTGTGAAACGTCTCATGAGATTCAAAACATGTGTCCGATTGAAATGTAGCCATTTATCATAACTGCTTGTGCATGCGTTTTCTTCAAAGTCGGCTTTTTGAAAATATCATCGAGCATCAAATCTAGACAATGAGCGGCGCATGGAGACCAATATAGATTGGATATTTTGCCATCAACCAATGAACCTGATTAACAAATCATATAAGTTAATGAGAAATGAAAGCTTTAAAACCATGAGAAAAATCTCACCGGCTAGTTTCATCGCACTCGCATTATCCGTCACTACTATTGGACAACATTTTGTACCCCGACGCGTTCTACATAAGTTACTTAGTAACTCGCAGAGTTTCTCACTGGTTTGAGAAAATCTGAAGCGTCAATAGATTCTAAAAATTCACTTCCTTTTTCGGACTATTCACCAAAAAATTGATCAATGCTCTGCCTTTCTTGTCATGCCACCATCTGCCATTATCATGCAACCATAAAGAGCTCTCTCTTCTTCATGACCCTTCAGAAGTGATTTTGTGTTTTCCAACTCATTCAAATAAGTAACTCTAACCTCGTGATATGTAGGTTCCGGCATAGGACCGAACCTGTATAGCTGCATAGATGCAATGAATGCTTTAAAACTACCATAGGTCACCGCATTGAAGGGATTTTGCATCGTACATCCACCTCGAAAATTCTGCATTGTAAGTTCTCTCGTTCTCATTGACTCTTTAATTGGTTCATTTTCCGCTGTTTTTTTTTTTCTTCCTTGCACAATCTCGTCGGTATCTTTCATTAAAAATGCACTTATAGGAGCTTGTTTTGGACCTTTTGCTCGTCGCTCTCGATCCAATGACAACGCCTGATTTTTGTATAGCTCTTTCTGGTGGTGGTTCATCTTCCCAGCCCATTATGAATTCTTCATCAAAACCATCATCAAATGATATGATGATGCTTCAGTCATTTGTTGTGTTTTTCTTTTTTCCATAAATAGTCGAACCTCGTCTCAAACAAGTTCGGATATTTCGGACATTTTTTACATTGCGATCAGACCCCAAGAGATGATGCTTGAATCTAAAATTCCACCTTTAACCACCTTGTGGCAGAAATAACATTTCACATTGCCGCGGTTGTTGGGATCAACTAAATTCCCATAGCTCCATGCTATATCTTTCTTACGTTTTTCTCGGTAGTTGACATCAAAAGTATTTGAAAAGCACTTACAGCAAAATGACTTGGGGAAGAAGACAGTGAGAAAGACAACAATGAAGAACTGTGCCCACTTTATTATTTTTTTCCAAAGATACCCACTTTATTAGGTAGGAGAGAGGAACCTAGGGCTTTTAAGTGGGCTATACTATTTTTAAGTGGGCTTGGTGGACTTTTATAATAAAATAATATGTATTGGACGGCTGGAGACATCTTCTTGGACCATTATCATAATAAACGACTCAATCTTTTGATCGATACACACGGCACGAACATGTCTTGTATGTGTGGATATGGTCAAATGTCGGTTTTTGTAGGTTGACATTATTCCTTACCCAGAAGGCAAGAAGCTGCCGTGGAGGCTGGTCAGCCCTTTGAGATGGGCAAGGAACCAACGCCGAAAATTTCCCGAAAGAAAAAACCATATACGACAAGGGAATCTAAACCTATCTGAGAGCATGAGAATGCCCTAAACTTATTTGTCATAGCTGAGGGAAGGACTGGCAAAGCCGATTCTGCCCTAACCCTAGAAAGTGGAGAAGTGGGGGGATCAGAGAGAACAACCAGCTCTTCGGACCTCACAGGTGAGCTAGTTGGTGCAGAACCGCTGGAAGCACCAGAAGAGCCATGGAGGCAGATGGGGTGACACGTGAGTGCATCACATGACAATGACCGCTCTTTTTGATTGCCGATTGCTTCGTACGAGATTTGAACTTAGGAAGGGAGGGTTGGGCGCTAGAGTAGCAGAAGACCCAGAATTCGGGGATTCGCAGAAAGGCAAGGAGTGATTGGCGGAATTAGAGGATGAAGACACCTTTGAAAGGAAGGAGATTGCCGAGAAAAAGTAAAGAGAGAAAATGAAAGTACCTGACTAAAGTCGAAAAGTTGCCGTTTCGAATTCGCAAGGAGTAAGGAAGAGGCAGTCACTAACCCACCACTGATGTGATAAATAAAACGTATTCCAGAAGATAAGTACAAGGTCAGAGGAACTGTTTGCTTCTTCAAATAACGCGATTCCCCAAGAACGGTAACAAACGACGAAGCTCCCATAATGGGAGGTAACCTACCCCAATACTTGTGTACTCTAACTTACTTTGTCCCAAAGAGAAATTAGAGTAGGGTAATGATTGATATGGCGTAAAAATTAGGTAGGCTAAAAACCTGATTAGAGAAAAGAATGAGGTTAAGAGGGGTCATAAAAAATACTTGGCAAAAAAATATAAGATTCTAGGGAATAAGGAAATAATAGCAGGAACCATGAGTTGTAGGGACCTCCGGAGCCAGCTGGCAGATCCCAGAAGAAATAAAGCTTCCCTGACACGCTATTGATGAAAAGACTCTAAAAGGAAGAAACTGCGCAGCGCAGGAACACGTGTCTAATGGAGATAGGTCAGCGCCACTGTAGCTGTTGTGCCTGATAGTAACTGCTGCAGAAAAGCTGTCCTTGCAGGATGACTTTTACTTATCGTACTAGGCGGTCACATCCCAAGAATTCTGGGATGTAACCTCATTTAACAGAGCAGAGCTCCTATAAAAGCAACGCTTGTTTATGTTCGCAGGCATTCATCATTCAAGATACAAAAAACAGTTAGAACTCTCTATTTTTACTGTGTGAAGCATTTTCCCTTCAGTCCTTAGTATATTCGAGTGGAAGTGAGTTATTTGAGTGTGTAATCTGTTGATGATAGTGAAAGAGTGTTCCGCAACGCCCGTGGACGTAGAATCCTCGAGGATCGAACCACGTATATCCCGTGTCCTTTCGTTTATGTCCCATGCACGTCTCTCACACACAAGCATCTTATGCGCACCCTAAAACTTTGATAATCAATTCGACTGCTATATAAATTTCCAAACCATAAATTTCTGGATAGCCCCACATCAATATATAATATATTATATAAGATTCGCAACTTTTCCTACTCTCTTGAATAGTAAACTTACTTTATCATTGACTAAATGAAGATATATAGCGGGGCGTAATCCAATAGGATTAAGAATAATATGGGTCAGTACAGATTAATATACCTATAATTACTAGTAACGTAACTATCCATTATTGTACAACAGAAAAAACAAATTAGCTCTACCTACTATTATTCTATTTGTATTCGGAAATTAAGAAGAATTGTTATTCGGTGATGTAAAATTTTTTCCGACTAATAATCAATAGAGGGGAATATTAGTCGAAAGGGCATGAACTTTGTTTTCTTTTTGAAGTGTTTATTGCTATAGATCATCTCTTTTAAATCCAAATGTTAATTGCTTCACAAATCACAATGTATATCATAGCTATACGCATTCATTTTAAGGTTTCTAATAATGTCGCAACTTGGAATATGTCCGCCATCGCATGTTGTATATGTAATAAGGGAATGTTAATCGAACTTGTTGAATGATCAATCCCGTAAAATCTTGCAAGAAGATACGTAATTCAACTTTCTTCATTATCATAACAAACGACTCAATCTTTCAATCGATATACGCGCACGAACATGTCTTGTATGTGTGGATATAGTTAAATGTCGGTTTTTGTAGGTTGACATTCCTTACCCATAAAGATTTGCATGAATATATTCCCGATAAATAAAATTGTAGCCTTTTAAGAAAATGAAGGGATAAGGGCATATATATTTTTTCTTGAACCAAGGGTCGGGTCAAGCGTAAAAAAGAACATATTGCATTCAATGAGGACCATGCAAGAGAATCATTACAACTTAGGAGTATTGGCTATAAATAGAGATCACCTATAACGCTTAACTCTCATTCCTATCTATATATTGCAAGTATGGTGAATAGTATATGAGAAAGATGGGACATACATGAAGAGAAGAGGCTCGTTTATTAGCCAAGAATGACTTGCCCGTGATTGTGAATTATGTAATGAAAATATTATTTTAGTTTGTGCTTTGAATTTCGGGCAGTCTTCTTGGCTAAGTTGACAGCGTCTTCTCTATCATGCTTGTCCTAATTCTTTCCTACCAATGCATGCATGTGCATGCTAATACTCAATAAACAGTTATGCCCCATTAATAATACTTTATATGTATATTATATTGATTAGCTTATACGTCAATAATGTGCTTTTTTTTTTTGCGAAACCACTATATATAATCTAAATCCCTTGCTATATTTTTCGTACGAGATGTTGGAATTAGCGACTAACTTGCCTGGTTCAATAGAAGGCATTATTCAGGTGAGAGCTTCTATATTTACTTTTATTTCCAGAAACATTTGGATTTTGGCATTTTAGTGAATTTTAATTAATTTAAAATAACTGAAATAATGATAGGGGAATCCCTAAAGTTAAACATGCACTGTGCGGCCTATATTTGCATTGAGTTATTTCTTCGTAAGGGTTGGCATATGATTGACTGATTTACTTCTTTCTAGGTTGATGTATATTATTTTTATTTCAGGGCTGGGTTGCATTTATTATGTTAAGAAAAGAAAATTTGTAATTCTATTGACAAGTATGTTGCGAAATGGACAGCATAATAATATTGGAAATGATTGAGAGGATTAAATGGACACATCTCGGAGGATAGCTTGAATTAACGACCAGCTGCTCAAGATGCAAGTCGAATGTAGCAACCATTGACAAGACCACCATGACTGTTTGACCACCGATGAGAAAATTTTGTTGAAGTCAATCCCTTCTTTCTGAGCATATCCCTTTACAGCCAGTCTAGCACGGTAACGCTCTACCTGGTCATCACCATTCCGCTTGATTTTGTATTCCCATTTGTTGCCAATGGGTATCCTTCCTAGCGGTAATGGCACCAACTAACAAAATTTAAACGTAAGCCTTGAAGAAAACAACAACGATATTTACGTGGTTCGGATCTTAATATGCTACGTCCACGCGCTTTTGCCAATCTTATTGAATTGAGAGTGTTCTGGTTTTACAAACTCGATCAAAATCGACTAACTGACGAAATGAAGAAGAAGAACTATGGAGGAGGAGAAGACGCGCCAAAAATTAAAAAATCCGTTTTAAGCTTTATGTGTTGTAGCCGTCGTTAGCTCCAGCGTCTTCATGAGTGGATAGTGCGCCTTTGTAAGTAAATAACGCGACTCTTTCTTCTCTTCACTTTTGCCAATGCCTTTAATGACCTCTTTTCTATTCCTGAACCTGAGCAAATGTGTCGAGCAGTGGTGCATGGCTTCTGCTTCTCTTCTTGTTTCTTCAATACCCCCCACAAGATGGAAGGAATAAGTTCATTGCTGCCATCTTGCCCATTAGTTCTTGAAATCTGGGGCTGGTGAGTGGCTTAGTAAGCATGTCTGCAAGCTGCTTTTCTGAGCTAATAGGAAGTACCTTCACATTTCCTTTTGCCACGTGATCTCTTATGAAATGGCAATCGATTTCTATGTGTTTCGAACTCTTGTGGAACCTGGGATTTGAAGATAACTTTAATGCGGACTGATTGTCACAAAAAAATAACTGGCACTTGACTTAAGACAACTCCAAGCTCCCTTAACAGATTCCTTATCCAAAGCATCTCAGCCCCACAGAGCCTAATGCTCTTGTATTCTGCTTCGGTGGATGATCGGGACACGGTGGCCTGCTTCTTAGCCTTCCAGGTTATGAGTGAATCCCCCATGAATGTACAGAGCCCTGTCACTGACTTCCTAGTGTCTTTACAGGAGGCCCAATCCGTATCAGAGAATCCTTTAAACTGAAAACTGCAGAAGAGCTGAGTAGAACACCTTGTCCTGGTGCAGGCTTGATGTACCTTAGTAGATGATGTCAGCCATTAGATGAGACGTCCTAGGTGTAGAATAAACTGGCTTAGTTTGTGAACTGTAAAGTTATATCCGGCCTGTGAAGGTAAGATAGAGAGCCTTCCACTAGCCTTCTATAATTGATGGATCTTTTAGCAACTCTCCTTCATCCTTGGTCAGATTTGCACCAGGATTCATGGGTGTTGACAGATCTTTAGCTCCCAAATATCCCGTGTCCTCCAACAGTTGTAGAGCATATTGTCTTTGAGAGATGTAAATCCCTCTTTCTACTTCTATTCCAAGGAAGAGTCTTAGTTCCCCTAAATCCTTGATCCTGAAACAGCTTCCTAAGAAGTCCTTTACTTCCTGGATGGCCTTGAGAGAGGGTCCTCCCAATATTATGTCATCAACATACACAAGCAAAACAACCATGTCCCATTCTTCCCTTTTATAAACAATGTGTGGTCAGATTGTGTTTGCTTGAAGCCGAAGTCCATCACTGCATCTGTGAACCTTTTGTTCCATTGTCGTGAATCCTACTTGAGACCATACAATGATTTGTGTAGCTTGCATACCTGCCTTGCTGGTCCAGTTTTCTCAGAAACAGTGTGATACCCAGGGGCAGCTCCATATACACTTCCTCACTCAATTCCCCATTGAGGAATGCATTGTTTACATCCAGCTGTGCTAAGTTCCAATTCAGCTTGGCAGCCAGAGAAAGTATTATTTTAATTGTGCTTGGTTTCGCCACCGGGGCAAACGTGTCTATGTAATCAACTCCTTCCCTTTGATCATAGCCTTTTGCAACGAGGCGAGCCTTGTACTTTTCTATATGCTCCAAAGAGTTGAACTTGGTCTTATATACCCACTTGCATCCAATGGCCTTCTTTCGAATTGGTAAAGGCACAACTGTCCAAGTGTTGTTCATTTCAAGTGCTTGGAATTCCTCTTCCATGGCAGCCTGCCATTCCATGGAGGAGGCAGCTTGAGCATAGGACTTGGGTTCATGAGCTGCTGAGACACTACAGACGTAGTCTTGGTAAGTCTTGGAGAGATTCTGGTAAGAAATCACATGTGAAATGGGATACAAAACTCTGAGTTTGTTACACTAGTAGTCATTTAAGTAGGATGGCCTTATGCTGTTGTAAAGTCCAGATTATCGAAAAACATAGATTTACTTCAATGGATTAAAGCTTTGATAGTTCCTGTGAACAGTGCTTTGGAGGCATATTGTGAGTTTTAGAGTTTTGAAAAATGGAAACTTAATTAGTGATTGTTAGGGTTTAAGCTTAAATACCTTGTAAGGTATTTAAGCCCATTGGGCCCCTAACAAGCCCATTACAACTACAACCCATCTAAGTAAAGTATAACATATAAAATACATCGTATAGAAATAACAAGACTTAGAATAAATATTTTGGACACTTCTAAAATATTCCTAACATTCTCCCCTAAGTGTCCAAATTACTAATAAGCATATTATCTAAGTCTTCACGTCTTCTTTTTCTTCGAGCAAAGAGGAGGCCGAGGTTCCAGAAGTTCGTAGGCTGATCTTCTAAGTCCAAGTCTTAATTCATATGATCTGAATCTTCTACGAAATGTGATCTTGTTCAGAGATGATTTCGATCATCTTATGATACTTCTCTTGTACTTCAGATTCTACTTCTCTCATTTCCTCAACGATCCTTTTGAGCTTATCTAAAATAATACGGAGAGTTCCATCACAAAACTTGTGGATTTCTGAAGTTCTCATCAGTCTCTTCTCTTCCTTGTGATTGAAGTAGATTACTGAAGGGTCTTCTCCGTCAAATATATGGCCTTCTCCATAGCTTCTGACTCAGGTGCCTCAAAGAAGGGCTTCGTGAAATTCATATTTTTTATGTTGCTTCCAAGTGCCATTTGGAGGTCATGTGTCGAGTTGAACTTGACTTGACGCAACATGAATCTTTTTAATGAAGTATAATCCATCCTTAATTCTGGTGTCCTGAGTACTCCAAGCCTCCTATAATCCCCTACTAATTGATCAATGTCTCAACCTCTGAGATAGTTCAGCTGAATCATCTTCACGTCGTACAATGTAAATAGGGAAATCAATGTCTCCAAATCGCTCCTTTCGAACAGTTAGAATTTGTTTGATTTTGGGTCGTTCTGCCTTAAGTCTTCGGAGAGCATCAACGTTCGTTCTTTTTCCTCTGAACATCAGTGTTCAACGGAGAGAGAGCAGGTACTGAATGGCTTTTTTGTCGTGAGAGATGCGTTAAATTTCTGAGGTCGAGCTCATTCACCTTCAAGATCTTATCTTCCCTCCTCCAGATTTTCTTTCGTATTTCTTCTTGATATGGAGCATTAACCTTCGCGTTTTTTCCATGGAAATTGTAGCTCGACTATTCCTTTGTGTGTATCTGGAGGGCAATCCTCGTCTATGACAGTGTGTCGAAGAAGTTCGGGAAGTTCAGGTATCTCTGCTTCATAGTCTTCACCTTCATCGAGCTCCTCTTCTTCAATTTGAACTAGACTAATGTTAGCCTTCGAGAGAAAGTATCTAGCATTGTCTATTAGGTTTCTGGCCATAATCGGGTTTTCAGGGTGAGTTCTCCATTCTTCGCCAAAGATGTACCTCTCCACAACATCATGTGGATTATAAAGTTCTTCGACTGAAGTATTTGGATTGTCGATCTGAAGGGATGGGATGGAAGATTGGGGATGGATCGTATGACTTATGTGGCTTGTGGGATGTGGGGTTGTGGTTGTTTGGACTGATTGAGTGGAACCTCAAAGAGCCAGACCCAACTTCGCCAAGGGAAATTGTCTGGTTCGGCCCTGGCGTAGCTTGTCTGCCCCTAGAGGACCTTGGTGGTGGGTTGGATTGTCGGGAAGAGCCGCCTCCACGAGTTAGAACACCGCGTCCTCGTCCGGCGCCTCTGAACATAGTTCTTGGCCTCTTCTCCCCCTCAGGGCGATCCTGGCCGTCTGGATCGTCATGGCGACGCTTCTGCCGTGATCCTTCTTGATGGCAGGTAGTGGGGTCAGGTATGACTCCACCCGCAACCAACTTTCTGTACAAATCTTCTTCTTCTGGAGTCCGTGGATTGTCGAGATCAAGAAGGCGAGAGATTCCGATGTCGAAGAGTTCCAGTAGAGGCATATGATATGGACTAGGTTCACGGGTTGCACGTGGCGGTAGTGAGATGACCCGAGGCTGTGACGGTGGTTGTTCTACCATGGGAGCCTTTCCTTTGTCGGTGGAGGCTGATTGCATGGCATCCCTAATGAGTCCTCGAACCCTTGGGAGGGTGACGGTTTCTAAGAACTCAAAGAGGCGATTCTCCAGGTAGGCTATCGTCACGCTGGTAGGGGTGTCAGAAGTTGTTCCGGTGCCACTAGGGTTAGCCGTTGTCACACGTTCAGAACTAGAACGGCGGCCCTCGTCAACCGAAGTCTGGTGGACTCCAGTTTCCACGGGTCTTCCGACCTCTCCTTGCGACACATCTTTAGAAGATGGTGCTCGGGTCGTTACGGGCACATCAATTAGACGGGCTTGTGTGGAGCTTTCACCGGGGCCACTTCCCGTTAGCACTCGTCCAGAACTATGTTCTGTACGGTGGCTCTCGGATGCTGAGCTGCTGAGGTCATCATCATCTGAGAGTCTTCCGTCCAATCTTCGAAGGGCCTCGATCTGAGGCTCTTCTATGGACGTTGATGCCTGAGTGACAGGCTTAGACTCGGGTTGTGTCATGGAGATGGTTATTATTTGCTGAGGAGTGGACACATGAGCAGAGGTGACTGTTATTAGGGGAGGTTCTGGGAAGTTTGAGACACTTGCCTGTTGGGAAGCAAGTGAATGGTCAGGTTTAGGTTGTGTTTGCGCCGTTGGGTCGGTTGCGACGTCTTCTATCCTATGGGGTGACCCGAATGGTTGTGGCTGGGGAATTTCGATCATTGCTGAAGTGGGAACGACAATTTGTGGTTGTTCGAGTTGCTTTATTTGTGGTCGTTCCTCGTGTGGTTGATTAGGAATGGTTGTTTATTGGGTCGGTTGTGGTTGTTGAAGTATTATTTGTTGTTCTGAGGTTGCTCTCATTCCTCACTCTCTCCCTCCCTCTCTCTCTCACTAACCCTGGGACAGACTCTGGGGGGTTTTCCGGAGTTATGGGGTTATATACATTGTATTTTTGTCTGTAGGCTTCAATTTTGTCTGGGCTGGTTAGGGCTAGTAACTCTAGTGGGATTGGCATGGCTGTTCTTGAGTATTTCTCATCGCTCTTCCCTTTTTGCAGAAATTTGAGTTTGGGTGGACTGTAGTTCTCTTCTGCTGGTCTTGGAGGTCTCCCCGGTGTTGTGGTCAGAAATTGGTGGATCATTAGTGAGAACCACCGGGGATAGGGCAGGTTCTGTGGCTTCTTTGATTTTGACTTCGATCTTTGGTGAAGCTGATCATCCAGGTCTGAGATGATCAGTTTGGCATTGTCGTAATTCTTCTTGAAGACGATCCCATGGGAGATCCGAAGAATCGTGAGAAGCACTTGTTGACAATTGCAAAGAGGGTTCGCCATGGGTGTGGAATCATTGATTGCTGAAAACGAGAAACAAACTCGAGTGAGCAGTAGTAACCCATTCGGAGCATATCAGTGATGAGCTCGTCCTCGGATGCCTCATGTTCATAGTCAGGTTGGCTTGGTAGTCAAAGGGTTTGTCGTATAAATTCTTTTGTGATCCTAACGGTTTCGTTCGCAATTTGGGCTTCATAGTAGATGCTGTATCCTGGGCAATCTTAGTCGTCATCGTTCCCCCCAATTGATGAAGGTAGACCGTAGGAACTTGGACAGAAGCCGAAAAGGCGTAACCAAGGTGATGATTTTTCAAAATGGATGGGATCATCTCGTCATGACATTTGAAGGTTCTCAGGTCAAGCTGATAGTTATTGTCTTTGATCACGATCCATTTTGAGGTTGCGTACACAAGATCCACCGGTGTTGTCATTTTTTTTTTCTCCTTTTCTTTTCTTCTTTTTTTTTGAAATTTTTTTGATGGACACCGGGAATCCTGCTTAAACTGCAACATGAGAGAAAACGAGATTAGTGATACAATGTATGTGGATAATATTTGGGCAAAAAAAACATTTTCTACATATGTATTTCACCCCAACTGTTTGAACTAATAAAAGCTTGATAAATTTTTGATTTTTTTAAGTGAGTTTCGCGAACTTGTATAGATATAACATTACGTTTTGCTAATTCATTAAAATGAGTCGTGACTTTGCAGTTCGCAAAATCTTAGTCAAACATGCATGTCAAACGTCAGTTCGCGAATTGGTCAAGTTAGTCAATTCGCGAAACAAAAGAAAATACATGATTCTCAATTCTATTGAAATCCTAAAAAGCACTTCGCAAATTTTACTTGGTCAATCATGAGACCCGACTTCGCAATTAGCGAAATCAGCTTCTCGAACGCTGAGATTCGCGAATTCCGATTCGCAAAATTGAGTGTGGTCAACAGGTCAAATCCCTAATTTTAAAATCAAGGATCAGTATTTTGCGAATTGTTGAAATCGTATAAAAAACACGCGAATTTGACAAAGTCAGCTAATTCGCAAAACACAATTTTTTACTTGCAAGAGGGTTTTGACAAATCAAAAAGTTATTTTCTTAAAACATCGTCAAACCCTAACTCCTTTTCTGGAGAACATAAAATTCTCATAATTTAAACTTTGGTTGGATTTGAACAAAAACGACCGATTTTCAAGTAGACCCTTCGAAAGCAAAAGAAAAGATTTAAAGATTTGAACGAAGATTAGTCCTAGCTTCCTGTTCTTCCAAGAGATTAACCTGCAAAACGCGAAATCAGATCTAAAATTGATTAAATCAAAGCCATTCCTTACCATGGTAAAACAACTTTGGGATGAAAGATCACAGAAATGAAAGCTGGGAAGATCGATGTGTTTGAATGGATTCGTAAAGAGAGGTGAGACGATTTGAGAGAGTTCGTGATTTGAGAGTTCGTAGATCTTTGAGTTCGTGAAATCAGATTGGGGATTTGAGAATTTCGCGAATTAGGTTAAGTAAGTTTTGCGGGCTGAGAAATTTATGGGCCGCGAAATTTTTGAAGAGAAGGCCCACTTCTGATTCGCGAATTGTGAATTTGCGCGAATTGTAGATTGTGAAGTCTTAGATTCGCGAACTGCATTGATGATTTTGACTGGTCAGCATTTGAACCGATTCGCGAAGTGTACCATCAGTGACTTCGTGAAAGTAATTTTGCGAATCAGAGAGTTCAACCGGAGGCGTTGACGAGTCAAATTTCCAAATTGATTCGCGGAAAATGTATAAGTTGAGATCGCTAAATAAGATTACTAATTGAAGTATGGATTCGCGAAATAAGCTAAGATTTTGACGATTTTGACTTAGAGGATTTGCGAGTTGGAATAAATACTTAGTCCTATTTTAAGTGTGTTGGAGAATGGATATATAAATAATCTAAGTGTTGATTGGCGAAAAGATTTCAAAGCATTACTGAAAACAAAATTTTTGACTGATTTCAGATATGAAAAATTTAATTCTTAGTCCTATAATATTAATACGATTCCATCAATCGTAAAAATATCAAATATGTGGGGTTTTCAAAATCGATTTTTAAATATAGAGAATTTAATACTTAGCCTTAAAACGTTAATTCGACTCCATCAAATCATAAAAATGTCAAGTCTATGAGTTTTTCAAAATTGATTTATCTGAATCAAACTCCGAAAATCAACAAAGAAAACATCACTTTCTTTCGCGGCGATGAACTCTCAAGTCAAAAATTCGTTTGTACTGTTGATTATGTTGGTTGGAGCATTAATGATGTTATTGTTCATATGTGCCTATAAATAGACAGAACTCGAACCAAATTCACAATTTCGTAAGTTGCCACAAACTAACTCTCACATTTTCATCATTCTCGTAGGGATAAATGGACTGGATGCAGCAGCAAGTATATGAAACTGAGGAACATGTGGAGTTAAAGCGTAATTTTGAGCGCAACATAGATAAATTGGCGTTTCTTATTTTTCTTCTATTGTGCTTAATCGTCGTCTTACTAGCTATTCTTTTCTGGGCTCTCATAGGACGTGCTAGCTTTTGAGATTGTTTTGAGTATTTTGAGAGTTCATGAAAGCTCGTTGAGAATGTTTTGTAAGCTTATCCTATTTGTATTATGTATTTTGATATTGTTTTTCGCATTTCTGAAAGACTCGTGTAACTTTAAAATATCAATTAAGCGAAAAATAATTACTCCCCCTCAATGTTTTGGAATTTGGAATAGTTACCCCAAACTCCCCCTAAAATACTATGCCTATCGAGAATCTTAAAGCATTTGATAAATTACTTACTCCCCCTCGATGCATGGATATCGCATTTCTCCCCCTCGATGTAACGCCATCAGCATTGGCTTTACATCGACTTATTGGAAAGCAAGAAATAAAAATTATTAGTGAAAATAAACTAAAAACTAGAGCAAATAAAATAACTAACAAAGATACACGCACAGAGTTGAAGAACTTAAAACAGAGCAGATGGACATGTAATGAACCGTAGGGAAGCATAATCGAAATTAGAGATTGAGATTCAACATTCCCTGTTTTGCCACTAAGAATTGGAATCGTTTCTCATCCAATGCTTTTGTAAACAAATCGGCTAGTTGAATCTCTGTATTGACAAAATACATTTCCATTATGCCTCTTTCTACTTGGTCTTTTATGAAATGATAGCGTAGGTCTATGTGCTTAGTGCGTGAATGGTGAACAGGATTGCAAGTAATTGCTATGGCACTTTTAGAATCACAATAAATAGGAATTTTATTGAAATCAAACCTGTAATCTCGTATTGGGTTCTAATCCACAAAATTTGTGAGCAGCAACTGGCGGTAGCCACATATTCTGCTTCTAACGAGGAAGTTGACACACAATTTTGTTTCTTGGAAGCCCAACAGACAAGCTTATCTCCAAGAAATTGGATGTTGCCTGATGTGCTTTTCCTGTCCAGTCCGCATCCTGCGAAATCTGCATTAGAATATCATATAGTTTCATACCTGGGTTTTTAGGATACCAAAGTCCAAGGTCTGGTGTTCCTTTCAGATACTTTAATATTCTCTAGACATCATGGAGATGCGACTCCTTTGGATTGGCTTGGAATCGAGCACATAAACATGTGGAAAAGAGAATATCTGGTCGGCAGGCAGTGAGATAGAGCAGAGACCCAATAATTCCTCTATAATACGTTGGATCTACGGGCTCACCCAAGTGATCAGCGTCGAGTGTGCATGAGGTCGACATTGGAGTGCTGGAAGATTTGCTCTTGTCGATCCCATATTTTCTGAGAATGTCGTGGATGTACTTTGACTGATTGATAAATATCCCATCCTGAAGTTGCTTGATTTGCAGTCCAAGGAAAAGGACATTTCCCCCATCATACTCATCTCAAACTGTGATTTCATCAACGTGCCGAATTCGACACAGAGTTTCGGATTTGTAGAGCCGAAGATGATGTCATCCGCGTAAAATCTGCACAAGCATGATATCGGGACCAGCCTTTTTGACGAACAGTGTGGTGTCAATTTTTCCTTTTGTGAAGCCTGAGTTGATAAGGAAATCGGATAAGACCTCGTACGAAGCTCTTGGTGCTTGCTTTAGCCCATATAGAGCCTTGTCGAGTTTGTAGACGAAATCCGGATGTTCTTGATTGAGAAATCCGTCTGGCTGTGAGACATATACTTCTTCCTTCAAAATGCCATTCAAGAAGGCAGTCTTTACATCCATTTGATAGACAGTAAAGTCTCTGTGTGCAGCAAATGCTAAAAACAGTCTGATGGCTTCAATTCTTGCTACAGGGGCAAAAGTCTCATCATAGTCAATTCCTTCTTGCTGATTGTACCCCTTAGCTACAAGTCGAGCCTTGTTACGGATTACCACACCATCCTCGTCTTTCTTGTTTTTAAACACCCATTTTGTTCCGATTATTGTCTTGCCTTTTGGACGAGGAACTAAGTTCCAGACCTTGAGACGCTCGAACTGATTGATTTCCTCTTGCATAGCTACTATCCAGTTCGGGTCACGTAGTGCGTCTATTACTCTGGTAGGTTCTGTTTGGCTCAAGAAACAAGTAAAGTTACACTTATTTGACAACGAACCTCTAGTCTTTACTCCAGTAGTGTGATCTCCAATTATTTGATCTGCTGGATGACTTCGAATCCATTTCTTCTCATGAGGTAGTGTTGTACCATCTGTTTCCGATCCCTCATTTAGTGGATACTCTCGATCACAGAAGTAGAAGTGTTGCAAGCGGAAGTCGGTGAGTCCTCTGTCTGTGTTGCTGGGATCGAGGTTTCTGCGTTTGAGGGTGGAAATGTTTGTTCAGGAATAGGTTCGAATTCAGGAGGTGATGGACTAGCACTGGGTTCTGTATGTGGAAAGGAATCGGTGGTTGGCTTGTTTTGATTTAGAGAGATGTACATGTCTTCAAATAGTTGATCCAGATCCATATCTTCTTGAGCTTGTTGACTGAAACATGTTGGGTTGCTGTGTCGAGATTCGTCAGCTGCATGTTGTTGGTCTTGCCCCAACTTTGCTTTGTTAGAACCTGGTTCTAAACGATTGTGTTCAGAAGTGCCTCTCGAAGATTCTCCTAATCTTATAGGAGATTGAGTAGAATTTGGCATTGTTGATTCAAGTCTCGAGCTACTGGGTCCAGAATTAATTTCTAAACCTTCATCGAAACTGACATTCACCCTTTCAATGATCATTCTTCTTTCAATTAGATAGACCCTGTATGCCTTAGATTGTGCAGAGTAACCCACAAAGATTCCTTCAGTAGCCTTTGGATCTAGTTTAGATTTGTCCTCTCGGTCGTGGCTACAACGCATTTGCATCCAAAAATCCTTAAGTGGGCAATGTTGGGTAATCTTGCGTTTTATTAGTTCATAAGGTGTCTTTCCAAATCTTAGATGAATATTCGTACGGTTTTGCGTATAGCATGCAGTGTTCATAGCTTTCGCCCAGAGAAAGTGTGGTAGGGAAGACTGTATTAGCATGGTCCGGGCAGCTTCCACAAATGTTCGGTTTCGCCTTTCTACGACTCCATTTTGTTGTGGAGTGTGCACAGCGGAGAATTGGTGAGAAATTCCTAGGGATTCGTAGAATTCGCTGAGCTATTGATTCTTGAATTCGGTTCCATTGTGAGACCGAACTATTTTAACACTGCGTTGTCCTGATGAGATTTGGAATATGTTAGACTGTCTCTGATTTAGTTCGTAAGAAGAGGACCCAAGTATAGCGGGAATAGTCGTCGACAATAACCAGCATGTATCGCTTTCCACTGATGCTATCAGTTTGCATTGGGCCGCACAAATCCATATGTAATAGTTCCAATGGATGTTGAGTGGATGCTGTGTGTTTTGTAGGATGTGATGCCTTTTTCATTTTTCCTCTCTCACAAGCAGCACATATGCTCCTTTTGGTACTTCAGTGATGGAAGTCCAATAGCCAATTTGTTGGTTGACAGCTTGTTGAGGGTCTTGAAGTTAAGATGGGATAGCCGCTGGTGCCATAGGTTATTTTGAACTGATGTTGCTCGGGAGATCAGACATATATTTGTCTTTGGTCTGACTATCCTAATATCAATGGTGTATAGATTTGTTCTGCGAGTTCCGGTGAGGAGTTCGTCACCATTGGCATTGAGAATTTTGCACGTTGTCTTTTGAAACATAACTTGGAGTCCTATGTCACTGAACTTTCCTATAGAGAGGAGGTTGTGTGTCAGCCCTTCAACATACGAAACTTCCTTGATTGTGAGTCGATTGCATATGAGATCGCCATAACCAAGAATTCTGCTCCATTGCTATTACCAAAGTGTACCAGCCCATCTGGCCTATCAACGTAGTTGCTCAACAGTTCCTTCTTCCCAGTCATGTGTGTGGAGCAACCAGAATCTAAGTACCGCACATGAGGGGCTTGCAAAATAAAAACTAGAGGGTTTTAGGTACCCATTTAAATATGGGTCCACCTCTATTGTGCTTGTTAGTTCATTTAGACTCCCTAGATTTTTTTGTTAGTGGATGACACAGAGTCACTAGTTGTTTCTAGGGCTGGGGTTTGGGTTTCCTCAGTCTTAAGTTTTGGAACCCATTTTTGCTCTAGTGAAGATCTCTTTGTCTTAGGCTTAGAGATGAGTTTTTGAGGTTTTGCAAGTTTTACAGGTTCCTTGGTAGTTTTTGGTTTTGATTCTTTCCATTTCTTTATATTTGTGTTAGGAATTGTTTTATAAGTTTGTTTGTAGAACTGATCATGCACGGAAAACTTTGTTTTTGACTGAAAAGATAAGTTTTGCGATACATGCTGAAAAAAAATGGTACAAAAGTTTTTGAAGGAAAATAATCAATAACAAAGGTGTATTAAGATCGCGGTTCTCCTTCAAGATATCTTCCTTTCTAACTCATACTTGACCTTTCAATGGCTCTTTGTGGATCCTGAAATTTCAAGCCATTAGTGCAAGAAATTGTCATGTGAAACTAAGGTATAAGAAAGTGTGTGTAATCTTAATTTTTCTTTAAGTGAGGAGATTTCCTCCAGAAGTTTTTGCCTTTCTTCATCAAAGAACTTTCTCTCTCTTTCGAGAGTGGAGTGTAGGTCACTGATTTTCTTCAGGTGAAGGAATCTGACCTTCTATGTGTGAGTTGGTTGAGATCCTTGGCAGAACACAATCAGGAAAGGATCCTCCTCCATGCCAGATTTCTGCAATCTGAGAAAAGGGAACTCATCCTCTCTGAAAGTAACATCCCTTGAGATAAATACCTGTCTAGTTTCCAAGCCCAGTAGCTTGTAGCCTTTTACACCAATTGGATAGCCAAGAAAAACACACTCTCGGCCCTTGCATCAAACTTTTTCCTACCTGCAGCTAGGGTAGAACAGAAGGCATGAGAACCAAACACTCGAAGTATACTATAATCAACAATTTTGCCAAAAAGGAGCTCATATGGGCTTTTGTTCCCTAATAACCTCGAGGGGGTCCTATTTATCAAATAGGTGGCAGTTAGCACACATTCAGACCAATATTGAATTGGCACTTTGGATTGAAAAAAGTGAGGATCTAGCTACGTTAAGCAAATGTTGGTGTTTCCTTTCCACCACCGAGTTTTGTTGGGGTGTCTGCACGCACGACAAATGGTGTAGGATTTCTTTGCTTCTAAACAATTCTAGCAGTTCAAATTCTTTTGCATTGTCAGATCTAACAGTTTTGATCCTACACTTAAACTAATTCTCAACTAGAACCAAGAAAAAGCTCATTACAGACCTCACCTCTGCTTCATGTTTAATCATGAACACCCAAGTGAACCGTGTATGATCATCAACAATTGTGATAAAATACTGATGTCGAAGGTGAGATGGGACATTGAATGGACCCCAAACATCACAGTGTATCAGGTCAAAAGCAGAGCAAGCAATGTTATTGTCATTAGGAAAAGGCAATCTTCTTTGCTTAGCAATTGGACAGATTTTACAAAAGCATGCTTATCATTGAGATCATGGATGAGAACATTCTTGAGTACATCTAAAACCTTATGTGAGGGGTGGCCCAATCTACTATGCCACAGGTTTACGGATTCAGCCTTATCAAAAATGCATCATTATTTCTAGGAAAATCAGTAGGAAATCAGTCTTGAGGATGTAGAGTCCTGCTATTTGATCACCCTTGCCAATCATATGAATGATCATGTATCATGAAACCATCTCAGTCAAAGACAAATCTGTAATTCTGGGTCCTAGCTAGACAACTCACAGACATTAAATTAAGATGAAACTCGGGGACAATTAGCACATCGTTTAAAGTGATAAATTTGTTTATGACTACTGATCCTGCCTCCCTAACCTTGACCACTGATTTTTCAGGCAAGATAACCTTAGACTCATATATAGTATGCAGATTATGAAGCAGTTTTCTGTTTCCACAGACATGTCTGCTTCCACCAGAATCAGCAATCCAAACTCTAGATTCTGACAGTGTTGGCATATTGAAGAGAGGATAATACTTGGGATCATACCTGGAGTCACGTCCCTTTTCCAGTCTGTGGCACATAGTCCATTCCATCCTGAGGTGGGATTCCCACGGACTGATTGATCAATGCCCTGAGGCTCTGGAACTGGGATGGTGTGACCTGCAGCTGCACCATGGTCTCTCCAGTGTGATGGGTCAGCAATGGCCTGGAGAGTATGCTCCCCACCTTTCTTGCCTGCATCTACCAAGGTCTGGTTGACTCTGGTGTGCCTGAATTTTTGATTCTGCTTGAAGCCCGAGGGATAACCATGGAATTAATAACACATTTCTATTGTGTGGCCCCTTTTGTTGCAGTGAGTACAGACTGGTTTGATCAGATCTTTTCTTGGATTGTAGCTTCCTTTCTTTGCTTGTTCTAGCTCATTTCTGGAGGCCAACATAGCCATGTTATTGGCTTGATCCACAGAGGCTCCAAACTGCCCTGAATGCATAACCCTTTGCCTTTCTTCTTGAAATAACAGAGCAAAAGCTTTATTGATGCTTGGCATGGGATCCATGAGTAGGATCTGTCCCCTGGTTTTGCGAGAAACTGTCATTTAGCCCCATCAAGAATGCCATAGCATACTCCTCATCATAATAAGCCTTGAGCTATCCCAAACCACCACAGACACATCCACAGTTCGGCCTAAAGCTTGCCAACTCATCCCACGGTGTTTTAAGCCTTGTAAAGTACACACTTACACTGTCGTGACTTGTGTGAGGTTGATCAGATCCCTCATGAGCTGGAAATCCTCGGCCTATTCGTTTGCCCGAATCTTTCTTTCAAGATCTAGCCAGATTTCCCTTGCCGAGGCAGTGTACAGAATGCTAGCTGAGATATCCATGGTGACAGAATTGATTAACCAAAAAATGACTACATTGTTATTTCTTTTCCAGTTTGCTTACCTAATTCTTTGTAGCAGCTTCATTTTTCGGGTTAACAACAGGTGTCTGGAGATCGCCATTCACAAACCTTCCTTATTTCTTCCAATGAGCGCAATTAACATCGCACGGCTCCAAGTGGCATAGTTGTTACCATCGAGAGGTTCGTGAACAAGAACTTGCCCTGAATTATCATTATTCCCCAAGAAATAAGGATTGTTGGCAAGAGACGCAGCCGAGGAATTTGTAGGATTGGAAGGATTCGAAGAACTTGGTGGAACAACCTCAGCCATCGCAATTACTTCGATTGGTCATAATTGAAATTGAAATCAGCGCAGCTTAACAGAGTCTTGTCTCTGATACCATAACAAAATTTAAATGTAAGCCTTGAAGAAAACAACAACAATATTTACGTGGTTCGGATCTTAATATCCTACGTCCAAGGGCTTTTGCCAATCTTATTGAATTGAGAGTGTTCTGGTTTTACAAGCGCGATCAAAATCGACTAACTGAGAAATGAAGAAGAAGACTATATTTAAGGAGGAGAGAAGATGCGCCAAAAATTAAAAAATCCGTTTTAAGCTTTATGTGTTGTGGCCGTCGTAGCTCCATCGTCTTCATGAGTGGATAGTGCGCCCTTTGTAAGTGAATAACGCGACTCTTTCTTCTCTTCATTTTTCGCCAGTGCCTTTAATGACCTCTTTTCTATTCCTGAACCTGAGCAAATGTGTCGAGCAGTGGTGCATGGCTTCTGCTTTTCTTCCTGTTTCTTCAATATCAACTCCCATGTCTTATTTTTATAGAGAGCTTCTATTTCCTCTTTTATTCTTCTCTCTTAAAGCTTTTCATTTGGTGTGTGTTATATGCCTTCGTTAGCCGCCTTTTTATAGGCAAAGGTATATACTAATAAGTATTATTATAACATTATTAATAGAGCAGCTGAAGTGGTGCAGTGGGTTAACCAACCCACTCAACCTACTCTTCCAACAATGTAAACATAATCATGAATATCGTAGTGAAGTTCATCATTTAGACGTATTTTTTGTAATATATAGAGCTAACGTTTCTTTGATCTATTTTTTAGCATTTCAGTCGAGCATTAAGGAAAATAACTTGACCCTGATATGAGATTCTAGCACTATGTATATAGTATATAATATATATTTATATATATATAATGGTGAATCTATAAAAAAATACCCAATTGAATAAAATTTTTACACATAACTACCCATGTCAGAAAATTTTACAGATAGGTACCCGGTTCAATTTTACCAGTTCTTTAGTCATGTCGTATCTTCCTGTGTGTATAATGTGTACTAACACGTTGATATAGGGTACCTAAGTATAGCATACGTCGTACCTACGGCATGCCTGTGTGTTACATAGGGCGTACCTAAATATAACATACGTCGTACCATTTTCTGTTATATAGGGTACGCAAATGTGTTGATATAGGGTACCTGAATATAACATACTCGTACCTACGGCATGTCTGTGTTTACATAGGGCGTACCTAAATATAACATACTCGTACCATTTTCTATTATGTAGGGTACCCAAATGTGTTGAGAAAGGGTACCAAAATGTGTTGTATGATGTACTTTCGGGGATCGGTACCTATGTGCAAAAAATTTATTCTGTTAGGTACCTATATATAAGAAAATCCTGATTGGGTACTAAATTACAAATTTTTTTCCAAATAGTTACTTATGTGTAAAAACCCCTTATATAATCAGCTTTTAGTAAATGTAAATTTTTGTTATCTTAATGCTTTGATAAGAAAATGTAGTCTAATGGTAGTTTCGTGTTAGACGGCTTCTTAAAAGTAAAACAATAATTTACCAAATAAAAATTTCAAGTACGACTTATCTAATTAAAAATCCAAATAACTACTGCATGATCTCCACACCAAATAATGTCATTTCATCCTCTATTAGTTCAAATTAGGTTTATATTACTGCTATATATCATTGATTTGTCTTTTATATCATCATATGTTTTTACTTTCAATGGTGATAGCTTTCAGCATCGTAAATCCTACGTTGCTCATCACAAAATCATGACAAGTTTGTTCTTTAAAATATTCTGTTAATTTGGTTCGTTCTTACTACGGCTATTGAGATATTTTGTGGTGACGAAACTTTTCTGATCATGATTTTGCAATTAATTCTATATTTCCTTTTGAAGTGTAAAATATGCTAAGAGGGGTGAATTAGCCCATAAAAATTTTGGCTTGTTCTTCTTTGCAAATACTTTTCTTTAAGAAGATATTTGCAGAGTGTGTTATTTCCCAGAAAGCAGTAAGAGTATCAACGTTATCTCCCTAACCACAACCGAAGCACTATGGAAACTAGACCTCCACCTAGGCTGTCGCGTGCCAAGTTTTGTTCCCGTCGTTTACCAGGAAACCAATTCCCCGACTGGACACAGCTTGCTACCAGAGGGCCACTGAATCCACCAAATTCGTCCATCCACGTGCGAAAGACTCCACTCGTGCTCCTTTGTGCGCTCAACACGTCCGAGAGACAAGGGTTTTGGAATAGGTGTTTGTTAAAGATCACTCAAAGGGTACAGATTCACAAATGAAAGCTCAACACAGACAACGAATGTATCGCAAATTAACGCACAAAACAGTCTACGGAATTCGATGGCTTGTGTGTTCGTTTTGTACCCTTCAACGTGAAGTGTTTATCCTCTATATAGACCTCAGAATCGCTTCTACAGTTCACAAGGAAAGCTAAGTACAGAATATGCAAGATAAAGCTCAATAATCATGTGCATTAACTCAAAGAAGCATGCCAAGAATAAACCAATTAAGCTCAACGGTCAAACATGATCATTTACCATAAATTCCAGAGTCTTACCTTCCTTCCACAGTAATCTCATCCGTTTCTCAGCACATTTCATATATGGACTCAATCAGCATATTACCACATATAGCCCAATCAATTAATCACTTTCCAAATCTCAAGTCGCATAACGAAAGATAGATCATGATTCACTGATTTAAAAGTCAAATAATATAGCACTCAAAAGGAATATATCATTGATATTCTTTCCTAAAATAAATCAATCACATGTAAGCACTAATCAGAATATCTTTTCCATATATAGCATACTCATTCATATCCGGGTGATCACAGCGATATTCTTTCCTAAAATAACCTCAATCTCACAGACAATTCACATATCACTCAACATAGTATATTTTCCATATATAGCACACAGTGAGATTCCATTCATACGAGAACGTTCATAACCAGGTGATCACATCAATATTCCAGTTAAGCACAAGATCACACAAATTCGGTTATCTTAACAATTTAATCACATTTAAGCACTTAATCGAATAATTTTACATACTTAAACATCATAATCATACATATCGAGTTTTCAAAATTGTACCCCCCATAATACATAATTACTTTCGAATAATCAAAACTCTCATAATCATTTGGACCAAAAAGGTTTACAATCTCTCCATTTTTGATGATGACAAGTAATTAATGCCTATCTTAAGCATCTGAGTACACTCAATATGAAACCATTTTAGCACATAGCATGTTTAAGTATCAAAGCATGTGACAATGATCAGAGCAAATTAATCTATCAATTCTAAGCATGCTCCCCCTGTCTAATTGCTATATATCCTATGTAAAGCACAGCAGCAACAACATATAGCGACCAGGTCATATCATACGAAATGTCACAAGTCACATGGAATGTCGCAAATTTTCAGATCATATCATACCAAAAACCTGCACCAACCACAACCTACTAGCCCCAAAAACCAGCAAATAAAAGAACTTAGTACTAAGCGCAGACAGGGACTAGGCATACTAGAGCTAGGAGATCACTAGAATTGAAGTCCTAAGGGCTAGAATCTCTATCAATGAGGCAGATGAGGATTCAGTGATATTCAGAGCCGTGGAAATCTCCTTTAATACTTTTTAGCCCTATTAGAGTGCGTGAGATGTCATCGAACTTCTTCCTGTTATCATCCTTGATGCCCTTGATACTCCGTTTCAAATCATTTATGGTTCCCTGCTCTTCGTCGCTATCTTGATCCTTTTTCTTCCGATTTCGAACGAGTGGCTTTCGAAGAGAGTGGGGATTTGATCAGAGCAATCTTTCGCTTCTTGTTGAGGCAGATCCGGTGCATTTGGTTTCGTCACGATTGAGATCGAAGGATTGAAGAGCGAAATAATGAAGTGAAAGACTTAGGGTTGAATGAATTAAAGAAAGAAGAGATTGGACGGTTAAGGCCGAAAACTTCTTGGATGAGAATGAAAAGAAATTATGGAGAGATGTGATATCGACTAGACGTGAGGCAGATAAGGAAACGATTTCAAATTTAAATTTTAAAAACATTGGTAAAAGGAGAAACTGCCCGTTAGATGGAACTAAATGAAGATCAAGGATATCTCGCGGAGATTAAGGAAGGAAATAAGGACTAAGATCAGAGTTCAAAAATAATAAGGAATTTTCGGGTGAAAATAGATTTTAACATAACTCTTGAAGAAAATCTATTTCGAGAGATGAGTTTGAAAAATTCTCCCTATGAACGGAAAGAAATAAAGTAGATAAGGAGGTAGAATCAAGAAAAATATCAATAAAATCAGGAGATAAAGTCGAAGAGATCCTAAAGGATAAGATCGAAGAAATACTAAAGGGCTATCTTATCTAGTCACCTTTCCTATTTGAGCTAAATAATTCCTAATCGATCGCGAATATCACAAAATCTACTTTCAATAAGGGGTTTCGTGAAGATATCAGCCCGCTGATCATTAGTTCCTACGAAGTTCACGCTGATATTCCCTTTCTGAACATGATCTCAAATAAAATGATGTTTCACCTCTATATGCTTAGTTCGAGAGTGGTGTACGGATTCTTAGTGATACTAATGGCACTAGTACTATCACAGAAATAGAAATTTGGTCGTACCTTAAACCGTGATCACTCAAGGTCTGTTTCCTCCAAATGATTTGCTGAGAACAACTTCCTAAGGCCATATATTCTGCTTCGGTTGTGGACAGGGTGATGGCATTTTGTTTCGACTGGACTAAGGGAACTCCCTAGTAATTGGCAAGACCACTAGTGCTTTTCCTATCTTCTCTAGAACATGCATAATCAGCGTCCGAGTATCCCATTAATGGATTCCTTGGAATTTCGAAACCACATTCCAAAATTGATTGTTCCTTTCAAATATCTAAGTATTCGCTTTGACTGCTGTCAAGTGTGATTCCCTAGGACTCAATTGATATCTAGAACATAGACCAGTAGCAAACATAATATCGGGTCTGCTTGCCGTAAGGTAGAGCGAACTTCCAATCATACATCTATACTTAGTTTGGTCAAAGAGCGTACCTTGTTCATCACTGTCAATTTTGGCGGTATGATGCATAGGAGTGTGAAGTACCTTGGAATCAGCCATTCCGAATTTTTCAAGTAGTTCCTTCGTGTACTTCGATGAATGTTTCCGTGTCCATTGCTTGATTTGCAATCCAAGGAAGTACGTGAGTTCTCCCATTAGGCTCATCTCAAATTCATGTTGCATATACTTAGAAAAATTCTCGCAAAGAGTGGTGTCAGTGCTGCCAAATATGATATTGCACAAGTAGTATGTGATTCCCTTCGCATATTATAAACAGAGTGTTATCTATTGTTCATGTAAGCCCATGTCTAGTAAAAATCTACTCAATCTTTCATATCATGCCCTAGTGGCCTGTTTTAAAAACCATATAAAGCTTTGTTTAATTTGAAGACGTGATTCGAAAATTCTTCTTTTTCAAAACCGGAAGGTTGCTCGACATAAACTTCCTCATTTATAAACCATTTAAAAATGCACTTTTCACGTCCATTTGGAAAAGCTTGATAGATGCATATCAAGTAAAATGCGTATTGACTCATGCCTAGCTACGGGTGCAAAGGTTTCTTGAAAATCTATACCTTCTTCTTGGGAATAACCTTTGGCAACTAACCTGGCCTTCTTTCGTGTCACGTTACCGTTTTCGTCCAGTTTGTTGTGAAACACCCACTTCGTGTCTATGATGGACTTGTCGTTGGGTCTTTCCACAAGAGTTCACACTTGGCTCTTTTCGAATTGTGCTAGCTCTCTTCCATGGCAATCACCCACAATTCATCGTCAAGAGCTTCATTCTCTGTCTTAGGTTTCATGGTTGACAACAGCACGTCATGTGATTCCTTAGCAGTATCATTTCGTGAAGTTGCTCTCGTTTTGATCCCTGAAGTGATATTCCCGATGACTTGTTCAGTGGATGGCTGGAAGCATGTTTGAATATTCTGCACTGTTGTTTGTCTGAAGCCTCAGGTTCCTCTGACCCAGTATCTAGTTCCAACGGAATTGTATTCACCTCTTTGTCAATAACCTGTATACCTGCATGAGACACAACTATACCTTCCTCAGTAGCATCTGCTTTAGGAAATTCATCAAATGTAACATGCACAGATTCTTGAACTGTCTTCTTCTTATTATTAAACACTCGAAAAGCTTTGGAATGAAGGTTGTAGCCTTGGAATATCCATTCATCTACTTTGGATTGAATTTTCCTCCTTATCCCTATCATTCAATATAAAACATTTGCAGCCAAATACATGGAAATATCCTATGTTAGGGGTTTTATCATTCAAAAGTTTGTAAGGAGTTCTCTTAATAATCGGTCTAAAGAAAATCCTATTCGAAACATAACAAGCCGTACTAACAGCTTCAGCCCAAAATGTTTTGGGCGTATTATATTCGCTCAGGCATAGTCCTAGCCATTTCTTATCTCTATTTTTCCTCTCGACCACTCCGTTCTGTTGAGGGGAATAGGGGCTAAAAAATTATGACTATAACCCTTTTCATCACAAAAAGATGCAAAAGATTTACTATCAAATTCTAGACCATTATCACTCCTAATCTTACGTACCTTCATCTTTTCTCATTTTCTAGCTTCTTAATCAGTGGCGGAAGGTTATCTAAAGCCTCACTTTTCTGCGCAAGAAATAAGACTCATGTGTACCTAGTATAGTCTTTACGATAAAAAGGCATATCGTTTACCTTCAATGACATAACCTGTACCGGACCAAAAGGTCAAGATGCAGCGGTTCCAGTGGTCTGGACGTAGATATCACATTCTTAGTTTTGAAAGACGTCTTGGTCTGTTTTCCCATTTGGCACGCTTTGCAAATTCTGTCCTTAGTGGCTTCATATCTGGAATACCTCTCAACAGTTCATTGCATGATATGTGAGACATCAGTTCCATGTTGGCATGTCCCAAACGTTTGTGTCATAACCATGTGATCCTGCGTAACTGCTAGACACTTGACGTTCTGGTTAGCAATATCATCAAGAGTGATGCAGTCGATATTACCATGTCTAGATGCACTAAACACAAACCCCGTCATCCTTTTTGACAAAGCACTTATCTTTAGCAAAGGCTACGGTATGTCCATCATCACATAGTTGGCTAATGCTAATTAAATTATGTTCTAAGTTCCTAACAAACCATACGTTATCTATAGTGATATTTAAAGTGTTACCAACAGTACCAACTCCAACGATTTTGTCTTTTGCGTCATTAGCGTACGAAACGTATCCTCCATCAACCGCTTTTAACGACACAAAATTACCTATATCACCTGTCATGTGGCGGGAGCACCCGCTGTCGAGATACCACCTGCTTTTCTTGCTGGGATTCTTCCTTCGTACTGTAGAAAGAAATACTCTTCTGAGGACCCAATTGCTGTTGGGTCCTAACATGTTAGCGGGGAAATAACTTCTGTTAACATATGAAATATCATTCTGCATAGACGGTGATCTCCTGTACAATCAGATACAACAGTGGCATTTACAGGTGACTTCTTAGGTCTCCAAACATACTTAGCTTTATCAACTTTCTTTAAAGGACAGTTGTATGCATAATGACCATTTCTACCACAACAGAACACTTAAGCTTAGGCACAGAATGTTTAGCATGCTTCTTCAGTGGAATAACCTATCCCTGACCTACAATGTTCCTAGGAGTACTTAACAACATATCTAGGTTCTGCTTACTCTCAAGGAGTCTATCAACTTTCTTTTTTCTCTATCAAAGGAGTTACTAAGTTCTATGATATCTCTAGATAAGTCACTGTTTTTCTTTTCTAATTCGTCACAGTCACATGGAATTTCCTCTTTCTTAGCAGTAACTAACTCTCCTTTCAAAGTGTGATCTCTATATCAGCCTCATGTTTTTTCCTTAGCTAGGCCATCTCGCTGCTTTATCAGTTCCTTATTCAAGGAATTTAGTGACTTAATCTTTCTCTCTGCTTTTTGAAGTAATTCACACAATTCTTCCTTACTTTCTTCAATATCAGAAACAGATGAGTCACTTTCATAATCATTCTTATAAAAATTGTTTAGGATATGAATTTTCTCAATGGAGAAAGAACGAGATACCTAATCCTCGTCAGCCATATAAGCGTGATCTTCGTCCTCGCTTTGTTCCATTTCAGAGTCGTTAGATTCTGTCACCATGGCCTTCTGCTTCCTCGGTTTATCATCCTTGATTGTTGGGCATTCATGTGCATAATGGCCTGGTTTGTTGTATCGGAAGCATTTCTGGACTTTATTCTCGGACGTGGAGATTCCTTGTTTTTGTTTTGGAATTTGCCGGAGTTCCCTTTGAATCTCCTTTTCTGTTCGAATCTTTCGAATCTCTTTGTAAGCATGGCTAGGTCGTTCATCAGGCATTCTTTCTCGTCGTCAGAATCAGATTCTTCTTGGTTGGATCTGAACGCAATACACTTTTGATTTTTGTGCTGCGACTTCTCATTCATTGATGTTCGAATCACTTCGTAGAGATGAGAGAGCCAATCAATTCAGAGATGCTCAGGGCTTCCAGATCCTTTGATTCGTAGATGGCAGTAACCTTGGCATTCCATTCCCGTGGCAGTGATCTCAGTATCTTTCTGACTTGTTCACTGTTGGGAACCTTCTTTTCGAGATAGAACATTTGTTGATGATTCCCATGAATCTGCATCTGGCTTATGGTTTCGTCAGATTCCATTGAGAACAGTTCGTACTGATGAGTGAGCAAAGCCCATCTTTCTTGTACAAATTGTGGGTTCCTTCATGAGTAACTTGGAGCATATCCCACATAGCCTTTGCCGATGAGCAGGAACTAACCCGAATGTATTCTTCTCATGTGAGTTGCTAGCATGTTTTTCGCCTTTGCATTTCGCGTGATTCCTTTTTGTCATCAGCAGTGTAATCTTTAGCAGCCTTTGGGGTTCTATCGGTTTTCATAGCCGTATATGGTCCAGTAGTGATTGTCTCCCAAAGATCTAATCGACATCGATGAGAATTCGATCATACGATTCTTCCAAACTGCATAGTTCATTCCATCGAAGAGAGACGGTCTAGAGTGGGATTCACCCTCTCCAAATACATCAACACTCTAAAAAGCCATTATATCTTAACTTAGTCGTGTTAGGCCTTTGTTGAGTAACCTTGCTCTGATACCAAATGAAGTTTAAAGTATGCCTAAGAGGGGGGTGAATTAGGCTATAAAAATTTTGGCTTGTTCTTCTTTGAAAAATACTTTTCTTTAAGAAGCTATTAGCAGAGTGTGTTATTTCCCAGAAAGCAGTAAGAGTATCAACTTTATCTCCCTAATACAACCGAAGCACTATGGAAACTAGACCTCCACCTAGGCTGTCGCGCACCAAGTTTCGTTCCACATCGTTTACCCAGGAAACCAATTCCCCGACTGGACACAGCTTGCTACCGAAGGGCCACCGAATCCACCAAATTCGTCCCTCCACGTGCGAAAGACTCCACTCGTGCTCCTTTGTGCGCTCAACACGTCCGAAGACAAGGGTTTGGGATAGGGTGTTGCTAAAGATCGCTCAAAGGGTACAGAATTCGCAAATGAAAGCTCAACACAAACTACGAATTATCGCAAATTAACGCTCAAAACAGTCTACGAAATTCGATGGCTTGTGTGTTCGTTTCGTACCCTTCAACGTGAAGTTTTTATCCTCTATATAGACCTCAGAATCGCTTCTACACTTCACACGGAAAGTTAAGCACAGAATATGCAAGATAAAGCTCAATAATCACGTGCATTAACTCAAAGAATCTTGCCAAGAATAAACCAATTAAGCTCAACGTCAAACATGATCATTTACCATAAATTCCAGAGTCTTACTTTCATTCCACGGTAATCTCATCCGTTTGTCAGCACATTCCATATATAGACTCAATCAGCATATTACCACATATAGCTCAATCAATTAATCACTTTCCAAATATAAATCCCAAGTCGCATAAGGAAAGATAGATCATGATTCACTGATTTAAAAGTCAAATAATATAGCACTCAAAAGGAATATATCATTGATACTCTTTCCTAAAATAAATCAATCACATGTAAGCACTTAATCAGAATATCTTTTCCATATATGGCATACTCATACATATCCGGGTGATCACAGCGATATTCTTTCCTAAAATAACTCAATCTCACAGACAATTCACATATCACTCAACATAGTATATTTTCCACAGATAGCACACGGTGAGATTCCATTCATACGAGAACGTTCATAACCAGGTGATCACATCAATATTCCAGTTAAGCACAAGATCATACAAATTCGATATCTTAACGATTTAATCACATTTAAGCACTTAATCGAATAATTTGACATACTTAAACATCATAAATCATACATATCGAGTTTTCAAATTGTACCCCCATAATACATAATTACTTTGGAATAATCAAAACTCTCATAATCATTTGTACCAAAAAGGTCTACACCTTTGTTATGAGCAGCGAGAGTCTCATATAGTCTATTTTCTCGTAACAATTTGATTGAGGAAGAGTTACGATATGTATTGATCATATTGGTTGGCTAGACATATATGGAATTTGAAATGCTCATTACCAATCCTGTGTGAATACATGTCGTTTTACACATCTTCCTGTTGTTTTTAAATATAAGTCATTTCAAGAAAAATAACTTAAATATTTCCAGCTTTACCCCTCATTTTATATATATATAAAAAATAGATCAAATAGGATAAACCAATTAATTAAGGGTATAATCGAGAATTTACTTTATATTTTAATATGTATGCAATTATTTAAACGACTTTTATTTATAATTAGAGGGAGTATAATAAATAAAACTAGTATTGTTACAACTCAAATGCATGTAAATATATAAATTTATATTAAAAATAGAGGGGTAAAATCGAAATATATAATAGGAAATATAGTAGGGGTTTTCTTTTAATTTTAATATTTTTTACAGTTTATCCCTAACCTTGAAAGCTTAATAGAAGAGTATAGAAAAACTAATTTTATAATTAGAACAACAGAAACAACCAAATAAAGATATTTTTCTCCGATTTTATTTTACAGCTAAAGCAACTTTCTTCAATATAAGCTCCATTTTTCAAAGAATCCGCTTTTGAGCTGAAAGAGAGAAAAACGGAGAAACAACTCTCTCTCTCTCTCTCTCTCTAAAAAGGGGGAAAAACCGGCAGCCACCTACACCCCGCGACCCCTTAACCACAGGGACCGTCCACCGGTGACCTCCCCTCCGGCCAGCACCACCGCAGCAAGCTTAGTCAAGGAAATCCCATTGTAAAAACCTCTCCCCCATCCTTGCTACAGTTGGGATGGTGGAGAAACAAACCTTACTTTTTTTCTTCTGTTAATTTTTCTTTTCCTTTCGTAGTATTCTCATTGTTGATTGTACTTAAACTGTGGATGTGATTCTTGACTGTGGGTTAGAGCTATGGCTGTGAGCGTGTGTGTCTTTGTTCGTTGGCAGTGTCGTATTTTGGGATTTTGTGTTCTCTTTTGTCTTTTGGTTGGGTTTGCTTGGCCTGCCCCATCTGTTTGTATGTCTTCGTTTGTTATGTTAGTGTTGTCCTTGTTTGTTGCGTTTGTTGTGGTTGCTTGTTTGTTTGTGTTAGGTAATTGTAGGGTGGGATCGGATCGGATAAATCGGGTTTCGGGTATTTCGGGTCGGGTACCCGAAAAAATCGGGTAGTGAAAATCAAACCCGAACCCGATCCGATTAAGGTTCGGGTACCCGGCAATCGGGTACCCGATACCCGTCGGATCGGGTCGGGTTCGGGTTTTGTTTTTTTGTTTTTTTTTTTTTACAAATTAGTATGCTAACATTAATTTTAATTCCTTCAATTTGAAAAATAAAGTTCATACCAACACCAATAAATTAAACAAAATCAACAAATAAATTCAACATCATTAAAAACAATAATTTCAACACAATCACAATAAAATATAATCAACCATTAAAAATTAATATTTCAACACAATTAACAATAAAATAAATTCAACACCATAAAAATAAATAATTTCACACCATAAAAAATAAATAAATTCAACATCGCCCATATATAAAATCAAATAGCACCATAAAGTGAAGATCAACAAGTCACGACACGACACAATACGATAAAATGAGCTCACAACACAACACAAATCACGAATAAGGTCAACACCATCCTAATATTACAAAACAAAATAAGTCGGTCAACCATCAACAACTAAAGCTCCAACATCAAATAGTAAAACACACACAATTACATTTCACATATCAATAGCGATTGACGATGTATCCACGCCCGTGCTCTCCAATTCTACAAAAAAATTAGCAATATTAAACAAGCACAATTGTAAAAATCAAGTAAAGCATATAATATAACGTAAACATAACATACCCTTCTCGATGTTCTCGATTTCGCTCAAGTCCTCCTCAAGATTTATTGGTTTTCGAGTCGTGACGAATCCAATCTTGGACGCATATTAGAGCTTGCACAATCTTGGTTTGTGATTGGTTTCTAATGACCGACTTCAATCTATCCTTTTCCCCCACATACATGTTGTAAATGTCCTTTGTTATAGTTTTCCCGTGTAGGAATTCTAAACATAGGACAAACAACCGACAAGAAATGCCTAAAACCCTCGTTCTCTACGGTTTTAAAAGGTAACTCGTCAACCGCAATCATCTGACACAATGCATCAATCGCCTTACCTTGATCAAATCTCCAAGTACCGAGTGTACCGTCTTGCTCATTCCCACGACTCCGAGATGGTTGAAAAGCAAGACGAGATTGACTTGTTTGAACTTCTTGCGGCTTCTTTTTACACGACTTGAAGTGATTCCTAGGATTGGTTCCATGAAGCCTGGGGTCGGCTTTAAGTGCACTACTACAATTCTTGCACCTCGCCTTTTGCACTTTGTCGACTTCACAAAAGAATTTGGTGAAGTGTTCCCAATACGTTGACCTAGACGCCATTACAGTTTTAGTTTTTCTTCCGACCCTTCTCTTTACCTTCTATATCCTCCTCAAGCTCCATATCATCGATGTCGTCGACACTTTGACTTGGTGGAATATCATGGGCTCCAACGTTCATATGGTGTTTCGGTATCTTGAGACTCCCGAGTCTCTTCTTCGGTACGAACATTATCTCTAGTTGAAGCTTCACTTGAAACGTGACTACTATGACCTGCCATCTACAAATCAAGCATAAAAAGCATGTTAACATTTGAGAGCATCCAATACATTTTAAAATTCGATCATAATTCAAGTTCAAATACATGTTAAAAAATGGGAAACCTAAATGGCAAATCAACCACCCATGAATTTAGACGTGTATAAAATGTTAATACATACTCAAAATCATCTTTTGAAACCCAAAAATTCAAAAACAACCAACAAAATTTCGAAAATAGAAATTAAGATTTAGACCTTCTCGGCGAATCGGTGGGCGGCCGATGATGCTGAGGTCGGATACGGCGGCCGGTGCGTGGTGAGGTCGTGAGCTGCGAGTCGCGGCCTGTGGGTGGTGAGCCGTGAGGGTCTTCTGCTTTCGTGAATCGTGAGGGTCTGCTTCTGCTAGTTCATGTGTTTGTGTGTGTCGTGTGTTGAGTTGGGGTGAGGGAGGTAAGTTCTTTTTTTTATTTATTTTGTTTGGTCTAATGTGATTGTGGGCTGGTTTTCTTTGGGCCATATTTTATTATGTTAGGCCAACAAATAATGATAAGTATGGGCTGGAATGAATAGTTAGTACATATGATATATTGCTGGGCCGGATATTTCGGGTACCCGATCGGGTATTTCGGGTAGCTCAAAGCTACCCGAAACCCGATCCGATATTATCAATCGGGTATCGGGTTTAAACCCGATACCCGAAAAATCTGATTTTTTTTTAAAAAAAATCGGGTAAATACCCGATCGGGTCGGGTCGGATACCCGTTACCCGAACCCGTTTTACACACCCCTAGGTAATTGTGTGGTCTTTGTTGATCTTGTCTCGGTTCGTTTTTCCTTTCTGTTGTGGTTGTTTTGGTTTGCGGGTTCGTCCATTTTCCTCGCAGGGAGTTTTTGTCTTCTCGTGTAGGAGTTGCCTTCCTCTTTGTTGGGGCTCTCTCTGAAGAAGACAATTTTTTCAAAGTGAAGACAGAGGAAAGTGATGAGTACTTTAAATTGAAGTTTAATAGCAATTAATATGGAGTTTTAAGCTTGATTTTTAGTAGGTTCTTTAGTTCTTGTCTTGTTTGGCAAAGTGTTTCTTTCAGCTTCTTTCTCCCCGTGTGGGAATTTAGTCTACTTTCGTAGGAGTGTTTTTTCCTCTTGACGAGGTGTTTTTTTTTTCAGAATTGTGTTGTCCTCTTTATGAGGTGCCTATTCCTACTGGCATTTACGATGTGATCAGAGGGCTCTATGGGCTATTTAACTCGTTGTACTTGTTTTGTATTGTCATGTCAATCTATCGTTTTGAAAAAAAAACTTTTTTTTAATAGGACAACAAAGAGGAGCAAGCAACGGGAAAACAGAGAGCAAAGGAGAACGAAGATCTCCCCCACCTCCATTAATGGAGGATGGGGGAGAAAAAAAAGTTGTGTGGCGGCGAGAGAGTTTTTTAGAGAGAGAGGCAGGAAACCCTAGAGAGAGGCAGAAAACTGGTGATTGATTGTCCATCCTCCACCTTGCTGCCCTGCCTCCTCGCCCCCGTCTCACCATCTGCTGCGCCGCCTCCGCCCCTCCACCTCGCCCCTCCGCCTTCGCCTCCGCCCTGCCCCACTGCCGTGCCACATCCGCCACACTACCTCGACGCTCTGCCGCGCCGCCTCCGGCCCCGCCCCCGCCTCGCCATAGCAGCCCACTGCCGCCTCACCACCTCCACATGAGTCTCCCGAGCTGGGAGCTCGTATTTCCCGCCCTCTGGTTGGGATCTTTCTCTCCCTCGTTGGAGCGTTTTCTCCCTTGTGGAGCCCTCTCCGATGAAAGCGAGTACTCATAGTCAAAAGGCCAAAGAAAGTGATGAATATCGTAGATGTAGCTTAATAGCTATTTTTGTGGTATGTTCTTTAGTTCTTTGTGTTTAAGACTGTGTTGTCTTGTTTTCTGTCGGCTTTTTTCTTCTTTTGATTTGGTTTGTTCATGCTCCGTGTGAGCCTTTATTGTCTTCCGAATTGATATTACCGGATAGACCCCCCGGGCTATTTAGTCCATGTATGTTTGTTAATGATATTGAAGCGATCGTTTCGAGAAAAAAAAAAAAAATTTCTTCAATATACAAAATACAGCATAAAACAGACTTTTCATGAGAGGAGTTTTACAAAATGGGAAGAGATTGAGCATGGTTACCAAACAAACCCTACAGTTTTCTTAATAACAAAAAACAAACGATTGAAATAACTGCCCATCTTCCAAAACATTTAACACAACAAAAAAATCACATATCTATCTCTCATGCACCACCACCATTACCCATCTTCTTCTCCAAAACCTTCAGCTTGTTCAAAGATCATTCATGGTGCTTGATGCCACCTGCAATCATGTCAAAACTACAATATATTTCCTTAAAATATTCCTCAAATCTTACGAAAAACATTTTACTTCAAATCTCCACACCTTCATTTTAGCTCTCTGTTCCTCGTCTGCAATGCTGTTTCGCCGCCTCTCTTCAGAAAGTGTTTCGACAAGGCTCATCTGTTCTTTCCTTTGCTCCTCAATCTGTGCCTTCAATTGCTGAATCTGCTCAGTTCGTGCAAAGGAACAAAGATCACAACTTAAAACTATGATCAACGGCTAAAAAATCTTGAAATTTCTTAGAGTGATCATTCACCTCAGCTTCACGAGCAGCACGCTGTTCCTTCTCATTGAGCAGCTCGTCGAGCAGTTCGCTGACCGTCGCATGAGTCTCATTCTCCGACCTTTGATCCAAAAAATACATAATTTAGTCAAAAAAATTATATATATATATATATATATATATATATATATATATATATATAAGAAAGCTTGAAATATATATATAGGAATTAAGCAAAGAAATGAGTAGTACGTCTTCTTCAACTTCAAGAGGCTATTCTCTTCTCTCAATTGCCTATTCTCTTCTCTCAAGCGGTCGTTGTCTTCTCTCATGAGGCTAATCACTTCATTCAAGCCTGGGCAGGCTATGCAGTTATCACTTGATGCCATGGGCTTTACACCGTTAAGGCCTTTCTCCTGTGAATACAAGCAAAACCCGAAAAGAATTTATGAACTAACTATATATATACAACACATATATATTATACAAATTCCTGTTTCATCAGAAAAGCCGCCACAAACATTAATCTCTGTTTTGTTGCATAATACCAAAAATGGATCCGAACGACCAAATTTAAGTGCAAGCAAATCAATAAGGTTTGAAGAAAATGGATTAGCATTTGGCTATTTACCAACACACAACTTGAGGTCCAAAAACGCCCTTAAGCAGCTAATGTGAGTCGGAAAAAGAAGTAAAAGATATGCCCACAAGATGTGAAAATGGCAGCGAGGTTGGTTGTAATAGACAACTACAGAGATTTATGATTTAATGTGCAATAAAATATAGAAGGGTTGGGAACTATTTATGATATTTATATTTCGGAAAGCCCATACAATATTAGGTTCCAAATATGGTGTAGATTTCAAAAGTGGAGCGCCTAACTACACCTAGAGGCAAAGAAAGAAAAATTACCCATGATCTCAAACTACTCACTGCATTTAAAGGCTCGATCGGAGTAGCAGTTCCATGTCCAAGTGAACTTCGCCTCATTGACGTCTTCGATCTATCCTTTGTCCTTTCCTTTGGGGACAAGGGCGAGCCATTGGGTTCGCTTCTTGCAACTACGATTTGCATTTGAACGTCGTTGGACTTATCTTCTTCCGAAGATGATGAAGTTTCGCCGTAAGACATGTGCTCAGTCGGCGTCCTTACAGCTTCCTTGAATTTCAAATCCCCATTGGCTCGTCGCTTACTCGATGACTTGGACTGTGATTGGAACACTGAAGAGAGACAATATTTCTTCCTTTTTATCTTTTTCCTTTTTTCATTTGATCATAAGAGGTGTTTACTTTGGTTTGAGAAGACTGATTTCTTACCTTGTTCAGGAGCCTTCTTGCGTCGGGGAGCATATCCAATTTTGTGACAGTTAGTAGACCTGATAAACCAAAAGTGCGAACTCAACAATCGAAACTAAAAACAAATACTGAGAACTATGAAACAAAGTCAGATAAATTTAAAACAAATAAAACACACCAGTAAGTCTTTTGCATTTGTACCAATCGTGTCTCGAGTCTAGCAAGAACAGTAGTTCGCTCGAAGCCTTGCTTGTCATGGGCAGGTTCGATGAAATTGGCTTCTAGCACACCTTCAAGAGGAAGAAAACCACAGATAACGATTCTACTTACATATTAAATGAAAGAAATAATTAATAATAGGAAAAAAGATAAAAATTACCTATTACTCCACGGCCGTCACTACCAGGAGCGTGCCAAAGTCTCCAAAATGGCTGGAAAAGAAAATTCCATTCAATCCCAGAAATAATTGCGCAGAATCATAACCATTAAAAGAATACATGTGAATGGAGATACAACCTTGATAAGACGATTTCTGTGGTATACATTGAATCCCTGGACATCAATGTGATCTTTGGCGTCCTTGACGAATCCAATAGTAACTACAGCAACCATCTGTAAGAAAAAGAAAAAGAAAACAAAGTTAGTTAATTGCAAGAGCAGAAACATCTAGAGCACGGTACCATAGAAAAATTACATTACAGTCCCTTGGGACCACTTCGGCGTTAGCCTGAGGACGATAAGTGATCTCTTGTGACATCATCATGTCATTAATGATGTTGTGGTGCTCCACATCTTTACCACGCAAGATGATTCGAAATCCATTGGGATTCTCAGGTAAAGTATAGCTGCATAACTCTGCAATTTTCAGGGAGAATTTTAATAAAGTGTGGTCTAAAATATTCAGTCACAGGAGTTTATTACAAATACTAAGGATTGATAAGAAATCCTAGGATATCCCAGCAAATGGTGAATGAATACGTAATAGTTCCTACGATTTTACGAAGATTGAACTTTAATGTAATTGATCCAAGCGGGAGTTCAGTTGCAGAATTTTACCCTTAATGAATGTCGATATGTAAGAAAGTGCTTGGAGTTGGGATACTTATCAGCCATATCTACGTTCTTCGGATCTCTATTGACGCCTCGAATTGAGATATCCTATTAACAATATGATAAAAATAAATGCATGACGATAAAGATAAAATGAATTGTTTTTGCCCATGTACAAAAAGTGGAGAAGCATCTTACAGAAGGATCAGAGTCGAAATCAAGTTCAAGCAACCCTTGATCATCCTCCCAAAGATTGTATATTATTATTCTAGTGCCTTGATCTTTAATATGGTTGAACTGCAGGCTCAAGGAAATAAAATCCCAACATAAGATAGCAGACCAAGAAAAGAATCAACAAGCGAATTGTTTTATTCACATCTACGCATGAAATTATATTATGATAAATGAGAAAAGTATCACTGAATATATGTGAATTAGCAGATAGCGAAACGCATAATCACCTGCTGAAGAAGTTCAGATACCGATGAAAATGGTGACCATTGAACCATTGTCTCAAGATTCCTTTCCCAGTCATTGCCTGATGACCGAATGATCTTATTCCAAGTTCCGCCTTTTCTTTCATAATCAATCTTTTAAAAATTTTTGAAAACGCATAATGAGCACTTCTCAATAAAACAGAAATAAATAAAATAGCTTAAGTTATTTATACAACTAAAACAAACTACTGACCATGGGCACCACAATATCTTCTTTTCCTGTCTCCCTCAAGAAGGTGTAGGATAGCAGCCCAATGCTTTGTGTTGGGCTGAAATCAATTCAATAAAATTTATCCACCAGTGAGTTTGAGATCAAACAACTTATCAATACCATATCAAATTGCATCAACATCTCTAACATTGACTCTGTATATATACAACGTAATTGCAGGATGCAACTATTTACTAAGAAAACGTAACCTTTTGCCATTTTTCCCTTGACAACGAGAGAAAACAATAACATCGGCGCCAAGCCTCATGGTGCTCGTCTTGAAGCCGTTTCCATCTGACAAAAGAAGCATTCACCTTAAGACAATAACTAAAAAAAGAAATGTTTCCACTGTTTAAAATTTCAACTCCAAAGGGAATAAACAAATATGAAACTTACATTGCCCTATAGTATCAACCATTTTGCTCTTTGCAGAATATCCAAGTGACATGCAGTGGCGCATTTTATCAGGGTCCATCCCACCACCATCATCTAAAAACAATTAATGGCCAATTATAAATAAACAAAGATAAGTTGTAAATAGTTTCCATTTGTGGGTTCCATCACAAATCAACATATTTTAAGTAGGTAAAAGTCGTATACCTTCAATTAGCAACAGTTTGCTCCCATCTTTATTGCTTCTAACCATATCTACATTCACATACGTGGCACCATTGCACACCTATATGTCCATATTCAACACAGAGATATAAGTTTAATCTTTAGCACATTAGCGAAGTACTAGAATATGAAGCCGCATGTACCTCATCCAAAGAATTGTCCAATAGCTCAGCAAAAGCTGTAAGAGAGAAAGACAACAATGAGAAAAAAGACTTGACACTATCGCATAACCAAATGAAATATAGAGACAAAAATATCTTCAATTAAAACTTTCTCTTTTACCTCCAAGAACCCATTTATGACTTGTAGCATTCGAATGTAGAAATCTTGGGTGCACTCTAACATGATCCATACCACCTGAGTTTTGTGCAAAAGAGTCGACAAAATGTTAATCGAGTTCAAGACATTCAAAAAGCTTATCACGAAGAAAGCAAAACAGAGAACTTTGTGCAATCGACAAAGTACAGTCCTAAAATCTACTTTAACATCCAAACAAAAGAATAAACCAAGCACTAGTCTACTACATGCATGATAAAATTGCCAGAAAAAAAAAAACAAAAAACAAAAACAAAAAAAAAAAATACCAGAGTTTGAGCCCCAATCACTATCACCGACCACTTCATAGTCCCCAGCTTTCCAAAACTGCTTTCGTTCACTTTTCACCGCCTCGACAACCCTTAACGGCGCAGGCTGAGAAGGTGACAGCGCCGCCGTCGCCGCCGGCTTTCTTGAAATCGGCAGAGGGTCTAAAAACCCGGATGGTAACACCACATCCATCCCTCGACCCGAATACGAGACCTCTTACGCTCCGGCGCCGACTCTCCATCGTCCGAATCAGAACCCAACAGCAAACCCTCGGAATCCGAGGACAAATCGATCACTGATTTTAGCTTCTCGTCGATGGGTTCTGTCTTAATCGGGTACTTCGCCGCCGTCGGCATGGAAGAAGAATGCGCACAAAACCCAAGTAGAAAACGAACCGTAACAAACTTGCTGGTCAAGATTACGACAGCACTTTCAACTAGATTATCTTCGCCGCGCTTGATCTACGACGAAGCTAACTCGTAAAAAGAAATATATTAATTGAGATTTTTCGCGGCGGTTGGCTCTTCGTTTACCCTCCACGCGCTTGTGAATCTATCAGAAGAAGGTAACTTTGGTTGTGAGAAAGACTTCCTTTCAAATTCTTCGAGAGTATTTCTATTTAGGGTGGGATGAAATTTAATTGAGAGTCTCGTGATTGCAAAAAACAAATAATTCAATATTTTCTACTACAACTACAAGTATATGACACGGTGACATGAATTCCCTCATTAATATTTTCAAATTTAACTATATAAAAGGGGCATCCTAATAACATTCTCTAATATTATATTTATTACCAACCCAACAATGATAGAAGCCACCTACTCAATCGCCCCATATATTTCAATATTAATCATAGAGACCCATACCCGACCCGATTATTCAGAACTAGTCTTGTATAATCGGGTCAGGAACCGAAAATGATCCATCGGGTCGAACTAGTTCGGAAAAAGTATATGATATGATACTATTTTTTTATGAGGTCATTTCGAAAGCAGAATTGCGCCCCGTTACAAAAGCAGAGAGTTTTGTTATATTTTTAAATTCGAATTTGAAATCGATGTATCAGAGTAAGAAGTTCGGTGGAATAGATAGACGAACCCTAATTGGCGACGTCGAATTAGTATCGTTTGCGACAATGGAATTATCGCCAACACCGAAAACTTTTGGTAAATATCACTTGGTCCGTGCCCATCTATGATGCTTTAGGCATATCTAAGTTGAATACGATAAGAAAATAATATAATTCTAGTACGAATGACAGTATGTAAAGGGAAAGTTGGAGATACCTTTTTTTCGATCGTAATGATGATGGTGTCAAAATTAAAGAGTCTCGTCGGTCATGGACAAAAGAGGTATTTTTTTTCTTGCTAGCAAGTTAAGATCTCTGACTCGACATGCGAACAGTGTATTTTCTGCGGTGTGGTGAAAAAACTCGAGCGATGTAATGCTATTTATAGAGGTTGTAAGGTAGGGTCTCGCAGTAATTTAGGGTTCGAGGTAAATGAACCTTAACCCAAATATAGATCTTCCAGCCCAATGAAAATGTCCTCGAATGACCTAGTTAGTGAGCCTGTATATTATTCAGTAAGAGTTCATTCTGCTAGTGACTTTGACTATTGTTGTTGGGCATGAGTGGAACCTTCTCTCCTGACCCCAAGGGTCCGTTTGGAATGCATAATTCGATGTGGAAAAAAAGGTGTCATGGTACGACATGCGAAGCGTGATGTACAATGATCGATGCATATCATTCATTTTTCTTTCCTTTCTACATTGAATTGCGCATACCAAACGCACCCTAAATGATCGGTCTTATTAGCGTAGCGTGCGGCACAAGCACATTATCGGTCTTATTCCATGTTTAAAAAAAAACTCAATGAAAATGTATTTTGGTGTATTAGGACTAATCATAATATAATTAATTTTTCTTATTAAGGAAATTTGAATGTTGATTGAGTGTTGAAATATTTGACAAGTTGGACCTAATGATATATTTGGGAGATTTGATTATATAAGGAAATTGGCTATTAAATTAGTGAATTCTACATTTAACAAACGAATGTTACTAAAAACCTTAATAAAGTTTCACTAAATTAAGAATCAATTGCTATTATAAATTATTCAAATTTGTGGATGTTTCAATGTTTATAGATTTAATGAGATTAAATATGGATAAAATTGGTTGCATTGTTGAATGAAATTAAATGCATTGAATGGTGTGAATATATCACTTTATGTTTCAATTTACAGAAATAAATTTAATTTGTACTTATAATATGTAATTTTGTTTTGTATTTTATATATAACTTAGGCAAATCTACACTTAAATCCATCCTCCCAAACTACCAATCAACTAACTTCCCCCACCCTCATTTAATTATCATAAAACTCCACATTTCAAACATATATATCAAATACCTACCTAATGGACAATTATAACCTTGTAAAACATAAATATTACCAAAAAATCAATTGAATTAGTCAACACCCCAACTTCCACCATTTTCACCTTCAAACCAGAGACGAGAAAGAGATGACGAACGAACGAGCAAGCTTTCGCTTTCAAACACCTGTGTAAGGAAAGCGAACGAGCTAGCTTCCACGAGCAAGCTTTCACGAGGAAGATTCCACCATTGTTGAACGCATAAGAAGGAACGAGCGAGCTACTGTAAGCTTCATGTTTTTTAATTTTTCGACTTTTTTGGCATTTGGGTTAATGTAGAGCTTAGGACTTCGATATGTGCATTTCTTCAAGGCTTTCATGTCGGGCAATTTTAATTCTTTGATTAGTGCTTAAATTTGGGGTTTAGGGCTAAACTTAGAGTTTTATTTTTCGTTATTCAATTCGGTGTTTTGATATCTTTCAAATTAGGGTTTCGAGATAGAGAACTAGCGAACATGCAAGCTTTCGTTTTCCAATACATCTGTTGAACGAGAGAGAGACAGAGTAAGTTTCGACTGTAAGGTAATTGCTTGTTGTCATGGTACTGTATGTTATTTGAATATGGTACTGTTTGTTCATGGGTTTTGGTACCGCATTACATAATTATGGTACTTTATTTACGTACACGAGGGAGAAGAATCCAGAGGGCGTGGATTGTGGCGTACATGTTGCAATGTCCATGGATAAAATACATCGCCGGACCTACAGATCGTGGAAGGTATCTTGACGATGTCGAAGTCGAAGCATATCGTTGCTCCACGCTTTTCACAATATTAAGAGATCCTATTGGTTTTATGTTCCACTTGTTTTGAATGATATTATCAATGTTCGTAAGATTTTAGACTTGAGACTGATATGTTGTTCTAAGGTTGAGATTCAATGAACCTGTTCTTAGACAATTTTTTATGTTTCTGAGGTGGAGGTTCTGCTTGAGAGTTGTTTTATGCTCCCATTATTTTGATAATACTTGAAAAACGCTTGTAGTACCAATATTCATATATTTGTAGTACCAATATATAGACGTTTGTGGTACCGTATAATAAGCTAATGTAGTACCACGAGTAGGTTACTTGTAGTATCTATACCAGACTAAAAATAATTCGGATGGCGTCGAAAATTCATACCAAATTTGTAGAACCAATACACATAATTGTAGTACCAATAAATAGATATTTGTGGTATCATATCGTTAGCTAGTGTAATACCATACGTAGGTTACTTATAGTATTCTTCATGTACCATGTTTTTTAACTATCGAGACCCGTACCCTAATTTGCAGTACCAATATACATATGTTTGCGATACAATAGGTAGATGTTCGTGTACCGTACCTGTAGCTACTGTAGTACCATAAGTAGGTTACTTGTAGTATCTTACTGTACCGTGTGTTTTAACTATCGAAACTCCTACCCTAACTTGTAGTACCAATATACATATATTTTCAGGACCAATATATAGACGTCTGTGGTACCATAACGCTAGTGTAGTACCACGAGTAGGTTACTTGTAGTATCTTTTACCGTACCACGTTATCGAAAACACGTAGATTATTGTGCAAATAAGGCATGAGAACTTCCAAAATACGGCACATAATATAATTAAACACAGGGTAACATAAAATATAGACACTAACTTTCAATCGATCAAAAATCATGACTATTTAGTAAGATGTTCTTACTTGTATCATAATAAGTAGAAAAAAAGTTGGGGTTTCAACGTAATAATCCATAATTTTAAACATTAACCTACTAATACTGATACCAAATCATCAGTAAAGTGTTTATAACTATGCAAACATAGTCACAGACCAAAAATAATTCGGACGGTGTCGAAAAACTCCTACCCAAATTTGTAGTACCAATATACATATGTTTGTAGTTCCAATATATAGATGTTCGTGTACCATAACCCTACGATAGTGTAGTACCATACGTATGTTACTTGTAGTATCTTTTTCGTACCATGTTTCTAACAATCGGAATACCTATCCAATTTTGTAGTACCAATATGCATAAATGTATAGTACCAATATATAGATGTTTGAGGTACCATATCATAATCTAGTATAGTACCATGATTAGGTTACTTGTAGTATCCTTTTCCGTACCACGTTTTAAATTATCGAAAATGCGTAGATTATTGTGCAAATAAGGCATGAAAACTTCCAAAATACGGCACATAATATAATTAAACACACGATAACATAAATATAGACACTAACTTTCAAACGATCAAAAATCATGACTATTTAGTAAGATGTTCTTATTAGTATCATAATAAGTAGAAAGAAAGTTCGGGTTTCAACGTAATAATCCATAATTCTAAATATTAACCCACTAATATTGATACCAAATCATCATCAATAAAGTGTTTATAACTATGGTAACATAGTCACGGACCAAAAATAGCTCGGACGGCGTCGAAATATTCCTACCCAAATTTGTAGTACCAATATATATATATATATATATATATATATATATGTTTATAGTTCCAATATATAGATCTTCGTAGTACCATACCCTACGATAGTGTAGTACCATAAGTGTGTTACTTGTAGTATCTTTTTAGTACCATGTTTCAAACAATCGAAATTCCTACCCAAATTCGTTGTACCAAATTACATATATTTGTAGTTCCAATATATAGATGCAGCGGTACCATACCCTACGATAGTGTAGTACGATAAATATGTTACTTGTAGTATCTTTTCGTACCACTTTTCTAACAATCGAAATCCTACCCCAAATTGTAGTACCAATATACTTATATGTACAGTACCACTATATAGATTTTTGCAGTACCATATCTTAATCAAGTATAGTACCATGAGTTGGTTTCTTGTAGTATCTTTTTCGTAACACGTTTCTAACAATCGAATTCCTACCCAATTTTGTAGTACTAATATTCATATGTTTAGAGTACCAATGCATAGATGTTCGTCGTACCATACCCTACGATAGTGCAGTACCATATATCTGTTACTTGTAGTATCTTTTTCGTACCATGTTTCTAACTCGGATTCCTACCCCAATTTGTAGTACTAATATATATGTTTATAGTACCAATATATAGATATTCGTTGTACCATATATTACGATAGCGTAGTACCATACGTATGTTACTTGTAGTATCTTTTTCGTATCACATTTCTAACAATTGAAATTCCTACCCAAATTCGTAGTACCATACCTTACGAAATTCTGGTACCATACTTCTGTTAGTTGTAGTATCTTTTTCGTACCACGTTTCTAACAATCAGAATTCCTATCCCAATTTGTACTACCAGCATACATATGTTTATAGTATCAATATATAGATGTTCGTAGTACCATACCATACGATAGTGTGGTACCATACATATGTTACTTGTAGTATCTTTTTCGTACCATGTTTTTAACTATCGAAACTCCTACCCCAATCTGTAATACCAATAACTTATTGGAACACCGACAATAACACGACATCATTCACAGTATTAACATTATTCATCCAATAGTAGTATTGATATCAATATATCGACAATACTAATATCATCACCCACCAACAATATTACTATTAAACATATCGACAATATTAATATCATTTGTCCACCAACATCGTAATAAAATACATATCGACGTAAGAATGTGCGATCACCTATCGGCAACCTACTGAAAAAAGAATGTGTCATACCTATGGTTTCATCGATCAAACAAGAAATATGTGTTCTTATTCTTGCATATGGAAACGTGAGCCCACCAAAGACATTCGTAGACAACAAAGCTTCGTAAATATGACCTGTAAAACAACAAACCATTACCATATGATACTGCTAGAGAGCTTCAAATATACTTCGTAGAAGAAAATGTGGGTACTGTAATTCAATATACTTTGGTACTGCATATAATAAATTGCTTTAAACAATAAATTAGCCAAATTTTAACCAAATACGTCGACACCCACATTATGCTAATTTGTAGATAACATGAGGAAAATTCAATTTTTTTTACAGCTACACACCCAAATCGCAACACCCACACCTCGACACCTAATCTCGATACCCACAACTCGATACCCAATATAGGTCGATGCTATTGCCACGGACGTTCATTGTAAAACCCACCGAAGTGTTCCCTAACTCAAAATCTTTCGATCGAGGTCAAGAATATCGAAAGGGTTAACCTACAGTGAAAAAAACCAACAAAAATCTACCTCAATTTACCTAGACCGAGAAGCCCACGATAAATTAGGCAAGCTCGGAGCTTTTCCGGCGTGGACAAGGGCTGTTATGTCGCCGGCGACAGCTTTACCAGTTCAGGGTTGTTTACGTGGTGCTTCATTAATGGGTTGGAGAAGAAAGATAAATAAAAGAGGGGTAAAATCGTCCATAGGGAGTTATGTGTAAGATAATTTTGATTAGGAGTTTGCTAATAAGTGATATGTAATAGGGAGTTAGTTGATGGAAAATAAGGGAATGGGGATTTAGTTGATGTTGCCCCTATAACTTATAGTGTTTGATAATAAATAATATATAATTTAAGAGCAAATGACAATAATAGTGCTTGAACTATACCACAGTCTTACTGTTGGTGCTCAAACTTATAAATGTGCTATTTTGGATCATCAACTTTGCAAACCTGTTATTTTGTGTTCTTTTACCTAAAGAACCGGTAAAAAAACTAAAAGGGAACAGTTCTGCAAAATTCAAGAACCAAAACGACATTTGAAAGTTTGAGCACAAATAATTAGAAATTTTATTTTACATCCATCTTATAGTAAAATCTAAATACAAAATTCAGCTTCGATCACTACGACATTTTCTTTTTTTTAAGAGGCATCTCAACACGATCTTTTTGAAAATTGGACCAACCAAATTTAACTGTTTTTATACATATTTTTTAATTTCTTTGATTTTTCAAGATGCATACCTGATTTATCAAGACTAGATTAGATATTTCATAGAAAATAACTTCAAGTCAACATAATATTTTTCCAGCAATTCTAACATGCAAATAGCGAATATCTATCAAATAGCGAATATCTATGTCAGGATTTCAGCACGAACACATATGCTTAGGAAATTATAATCCCTACGCTACTCACTAGATGTAATTTCGATGTTCTAGCAATTTTATAATATCATATCCATAACTTCTCAACCTCATATCTGGAATCCTAGTAATCATGTAAATACCTAATCATAGACCACATGCATTAAGCAAATATCATGTAATAATATCTACTAAATTATAGGGCAATTTTCATTCAGATCCCTTAGAATTCAGGTCCTGTCAGGAAAAAATTTAGTTTTAATAACCCGATTTGTTCAGTAACACTTCATTGTTCTGCAGCAACACGTTATTGTTCTGCAGCAAAACTTCTTTGTTCTGAAATAACACTTCATTGTTCTGAAATAACACAAAATGATAATCCGATAACAGTTCATATTTTAGATCCTTATCTCTAAATTTTGGTCCTTTAAACTAATGTTTTTTCATAAAGGGCCTTAATCCTATTTTACACTTGGAAGGAAAGAACGAATTAGATAGGCCTCAACAAAACACTATCTATAATCACATAAACCACACAACTAAACACAGAAAGATTAATTCCACAACTATTCTTACAAAACCAAGCAAAGACAAATCTAAAATTCAACAAATGTCAAGCATTCACCATTCTAAAGTCAGAAAAGTTTTTGAAGCCAAAGCCCATTCAACAGAAGATGAATCTAATCGTTGTTTTCTTCGCCATTTCCCGAGTTATCTCCTGACCCGTCTCCCTCCTCTTCATCATCGTCGGACATGTCGTTTATTACATCTGTAATTATGTCTTTAATCTCGGATTTTCTGTGCATCAAATCTGCCTTGAAGTGTTCACCTAATCATTACGTCGAAGATCATCAAGAAATAGAGTTGTGCAAAATAGGAAAAATTAAATGAGAGGTAGGACAAGGACTTACCAAGTTGTCTGAGAATATCAGATAATGTAGCCTGCATTATGTTTACAATCGAGCGTTAATATTATATTTCTCAAACATAGATAAATGACCCGAGGACAGAGTTGCAACATACGGTGTTGAAATCGACTTCTTTGAGTATGCCCGCAACCACTGCGTGCATCTCTTCTCTAGTGGGCTCTTTGGTCTTTCTCGACTTCTGATTACTTGGTCCTTCCCCTGGTAAGAACAAGTGAAAGTAACTACACAATATAGAGGATATACTACGTGTTACAAAAATTAGATATTACAATCCTAAGTCATATTGAAAACGACCCAATTTCGAGTTTGAGTTATCGTGTGGCACGAATCTTGCAAGTTATACAGTAAAGGTATGACACCATAAGTGATTATGTCTCACCAACTGCAACAAAAACTTAATGAGGCCTTTAAGAAAATACTATTGATAGCCAAGCATTGCAAGAATAATATATTTATACAGACCCAATATTTAAATACCATACTTATATCTATTCACAAACCTTTGGTTGGTGACTTGGTTGATTTCTTTTTGCTTGAAGTCGAACCCTTCGCTGGTGAACTAGGGTGCTTCCCAGCTTCCTTTTCAACTTTTTGCTTTTTAGCTGGTGGTGTCTTTGTTTTGCCCGTTGATTCAGCTTCAGGAGTTCGCTTTTTGGATGAGGTTTTTTCTTGATTTTTTGCTTCCTTTGCTAATAGCCTTAGACCTTACAACAGTGTCTTCCATTGCAGTTTTCTTCGAAGACGAGGCATCTTTCTTCGAAGAACCCTTCTTCTCAACAACCTTCTTTCCAGGTGTATCAAGATCTGCATCAGACTCTTTCTCGGTATCATTTTCTTCATGGTCGCTCTGTGCTCTATGACTTGTACTGTCACCATCCTTATCATCCTCACTCTTCGAAGGCTCAACTTGATGATTGCTTTCTTCGAAATCTGATGGTTTTTTCCTTGGCAGATTCAGAATCCGATTTTTGTTTCTACATGTCAGTCAGACAAAAGAGTGACAGTGATAAGGTAACTAAGGAGAGATATACAAAAGCATGGTGTGGTCATATCATAATTCATATATATTCTCAACTTCTGCGCCAACCTAGGTCTTATAATCCTAAGACTATGTTTATCAATGACCCGGACAACCGTTGTGCAATATAATTAAATAAAATAAATCAAACAAGTAAATATTCCCCAACCCTCCCACAACCCGGTTGGTGGACCAACCTGGTTCACCAACGGTTGTGCACAGTTTTCAAAACTGTTTTGTGATTTTTATTGATTCTATGATACATTTAATTATCTATTAAAATTTTATTTTAATTTTTTACCAAAAATGTATGATTTTTTTTTTTCTCTACAAATAGAGAGTAATATTGCTACATTTTGAGTCACAATTTTAAATTATCTATTTCTCTATTACATTCTATAATCTATCATAATTCATATTATTGTTCTATCTACAATGCCCAAAGTATCTAAATTTTATATCATAATGTAATCTATTTCAAACATTCAAATACTACTAAAATAATTATAAATATAAATATGATAGGTTGTTGATAAGTATGAAAATTGTTGAGGTGTAGGTTGTGAATGTGGAGGAGAGAGAAATTAATATTTTATTCTCATGACCGGTTGCGAAGGTCATGGATAAACGTAGTCTAAGGGATTATTGCATCTGTGATGTGTGCGTCAATACTGTCAAACTTGGTGTTATTTGTAATCACAGCAGCTTGCAACATATTTATATCATAATACGTTTGTGCACTTGGACATAAAATTCAGTCACTGAGGAGCAGAAAAGAGAATACTTCGAATACGAACCTTTGCAGACTTCCCTGCAGATGCATTAGAACTTGAGCTTTTGCTAGATCCCTTACTCATACGCTTCTTACCCTACAGATGTTAACAAAGTAACAAGTCAGTTAATCATTTCAGCATGTACTTGTTAAGAAACAGAATTTAACGTTAACAAACAGATGAAAATGAGATACTTATACCTTTTCCTTGTCAGCGAGCAAAGTATCTGTTGTAGCATGAGGAGATTCCAAGAACTCAAATAACTTTGAAGTGAGCTCTTCCTGATCACATAATTAGAGCGATTAATAGTCAATTATGGATTACATATAGCATCAACAGTAGGGCATTACTTTCTTCACTGTAGCTCTATTGACTGAAATATTAAGTAGATCGCAGAAATCCAACAGCTTTTCTTTCACACATTTGTCAATCTTCTCCTTGAGCTTAGTCTTCTGTTTTTCCTGTTGTAAACAGCAAAGTAAAGAGGAGTAAAAATTTGAAGGGTGAAGTTTCTAGGCAAATGGCAGGGATTTTCTCGCGTAGAGTTCTAATATGATGTATACATTAGCAGTTGTTTCCCAGCATTTCAAGACTTGCACGTGAACAATAATCAAGCGCCCAAATTGACCAAGCAAAATAAAAAGCAAAAGAAAACAATTAAAACAAACCTCATTCTCAGACCATACAAAACCGGAAAAGAGACCTAAATGTTTCTTCAATGTTTGCACCTGCAAAAAATATTTCATGTTTATTTTCCCAATCCTAAAAGTGTTTGATCGGGGAACGGCAATTGGCAGTGCAGAGCAGAAAGGAAATATCTTATCAAACCTTTGCTCTTTTGCCAAAAAGAATATGATGAAGAAGCTGCAGGTTTTCATCAGCCTTTCTTTTAGACAACTTGAACGCCACTGAAAAAATTTTAGAAGGCACGAACGGCGTTACTTTGTTGTTAAATGTCCAATCAACAAAAAACAATGAAGCGGATTCAGGAATTCAAAAACAATATGGGCTGCTTCAACAAACAACTACCGACTGATAGATTTCAGTTCAAACATATTTTATTTATCAAAGCCAATCCATAATATTACATGCACGTTAGCAGATTGAATTCAACAAAAACAATATAGTACTTCACCTAATTTGAGATAGATATCATCCGGCATTAATATCAATGCAATTCTTAAATATAGACAAAAAGGGAGATCCTGAGCAGAGAAGAGTAAGCAACAAGGGGCACAAGCCGCAACCAATTGTGGCAAACAAACATTTCAAAATATTTCATAATAACAGACAACACATATAAGTGCAGATAAGTATGTACCATTCGGGATATCCTTAAGTGCTGTACCTCGACCCTGCAGCACAGAACATATAATATTAGAGCCATGCAACAAGTCAAGGAACTCCTACAATCCTTTAACAGATCAGCTCAACCCATCAAAGAAAACTAAAGGCCAAACATAAAAGTAAATCAAAACGCAATTGTTGCACCATAAAATCACACGAACAAGCAAATATGGTGATACTAAAATGAATACTCCTCAGTTTCTGCATATAAATCAGCAAAAATTAATCTTGCCACTGTTTCAATCTGACGAACAACTCATAGGTCCCGACTTCCAATCATCAATAAAGACCAGAAAGTACCTTTGAAACTCAAGTATTCTACAAGTTATCAAACCACAAAACAAATCACAACTTTACAGCTTCCATTACATTCCTATCAAAATGCAACTCCCATTCAGAAATGTCAACTAAAAACACAAAGATACTTAGATATTCAGAATTCCAGCACACCAACTTACCTACAAGACTAAAAAAAAAAAACATCTTTTATAGAAAAGCGAGTACCTTCTCAACGGCAAAGGGCTTGGACGCAGAACCCTTTGGCGTCTCGTCCACCATGAACCTTTCCACGGTCTTCCTCTCCCTCGTCGGCCTTGGAGATGAAAAATGTCCAATCTCCATTACCTTCTCTTTCTTTGACTCCTTTTCCTTGATTTCGTCCCCACTTTCTTCTCGTCGTCTTTCTCATCTCCGGAACCATCTTCTTCCTTAAAGTCCTCTTCTTTTGATTCCTTTTCAGATCTTTCCTCCTCTTTATCATCGTCCTTGGGCTCCTCTCTTTTACTTCCTCTTCTTTCCCATCTTCATCCTCCCTTTTTTTTCCTTCGTTTACTTTACCCTCAGCTTCATTTTTCTCATCCTTAACTTCAACTGGATCGTCGTCAAGCATCTCACCCTCCCCAATCGTTTCTTTCTCCGCTGCCATGTAGATCAACAATTATTATTCCAAGAGCTGTCGAAACAAATCCGTGACTTCAATTTCTTGGGTCGTTGAATCCGACGCAAGGACCGTGACCGAGAATCAGCTGTTCGAGAGAAGAAATAACTGCGATTGAATGTGAAGTTAGGGCCAATCGGTGGAAAATGAACTAAGAAATGTAGAATTAGGGTTCAGAATTATGTTTTGGGTGTAAAGGCGGGCACAAAATTGGGGTTTGAAAAGGTTCGGTGTGGTCTGAGTGAATGAGCGGGCAACTCATATCAAGTACCCATTTTAAGGCTTTTTAATTACAATAATTATGAATATGATAAGTGAAAATGATAGCAATATTAAGTAAACTAACAGTCAAATACAATTATAATAATGTAATTCAAAATTGTAATATGAAATATCTTTAATAGTTCAATTACCATATGAAATATCTTTAATATTTCAATTACCTTCTAACAATCCGATAGAGATCTTTACAAAATTAATATGTTAAGATCTCGTAAAGATCTTACAAATTTAAGAGAGAAGGCAAAACAAAAAGAGTCAATAAAAATTGTTTTGTAAATCAATTAACCTTCCAAAAATCCGAGATAAAAGATCCTTGCAAAATTAATATATATCCTAAATATCCTGAAAAAAAAAAAGTTGATTACGTACAAGATAAAGAAAAAAAAAGTAAAAACAAAGCACTGCCTGCCACAGTGCCACTAATACAACAGGAGTTTGATTAACATTATAATGTAAACATTGTTGTAAATTGATGAGTTGATTTAAAGGAATTTGACCGAAATTTTAGTGATGTTCATATCTGAAATATTTTTACTCTTTTATAAACATCCTTGCTTAAATTTTATCAAATTGGTTCGTCAATAATTTTACCCTTAGTATTATATTTTTATTACATTTATCGTTAAAGTTAAAGTTTTATATTTTTTCAACTAACCTAATAGTATAAAATTTGTCGAAAATATAAAATAATTTCATATATTTGCAAACACATCGCTTGTCGTCCTAAACGTACAAGTTAATGATAAACTAAACATGTCCATTACACTCATTAAACCGATTAATAATAAATGAAACATTAATTAGTGGGAAAGTATGTGGCAATTTAATGAAGACTAAGTAATACTTGGATTAATAATAGGGGTGGCAATGGGCGGGTTCGGGGCTGGTAATGGACATACCGTCCCCATACCAAATTACCGTGCTTAATATCATCCCCACTTATTCACCACTTATGATGAACTGGTTCAGGGATGGGTACTCACTGTTCGGGGATTGGGTTCCCCGTGGGGAATTCGGGTTCTCCATATTCATGTATATCCAATAAATTATTGTTTTTTTGTGCAACAAAAAACATAAACAAGTAATATAGACAAATTAATATGTAAAATATGATATTAGAGTATAAAAAACTGAAAATAATATGTGATTGAAATAGGAGTGTATTGTGAAGGATATATATTGAAAGTAGAATTTTTAATCTTTTAAATACGATCCTGAATATAAAAGGATGGTCTTCGAGAATTCTTGATTCAAATTAGTTTTTCGTAGTATTTATAATAAATCGGATCGGTAAATGGTGAATCGCCATTTGATTCAAACGAGGTTGGGTTCGGGGGCCGGAGATGTGTGGGAAAGATGATTACCATCCCGTCCCCGTCTTTCACCAACGGAGAATCACCATCAACTCTCCATCCTCGTTTTGACGGAGATTCCCCATCCCAATAGCCTCGGGCCCGATGGAGATGGTTCACCGTGGGAATTTTGCCACCCCCTAATTTATAATTAACATACCATCTTGTACTTTGTGAACAGTCGACAATATAATTTCATTTTTTTACCCTTTAAATTTACAATGTTTTTTTATCCCTAGAGTTTTTTAGAAAATTGTATATGTCGTATGCTTTCTTCCACATAAGTTAGAGCATTCACATAAAACATTTTGAGCATTCTACGAAAGTTCATTATGCCCATCGTTTCTTGAAATTTGAATTAATCTTAGGGTGCTACTATTCACAGCCCATATTGAATAAAAAATGCTATTTACACCCGTATTACATTAAATACTTTACATACATAGTGCAACATGACGTTTAATATATTAAATACTTTACATACAAGCAATAAACAATTTGTATAACAAAATAGTGCATTAATTGTTCAATAATTATAATCTTGTTAATTAATTTTTTTTATTAACACATCTCATTTAATAAAATTTTATTTTCATATTAATCTACACTTTACTCTTTATTTAAACTATTACTTAAATTTATAAATACTAATAACTAACTTATTTGAATAAGAATAATCATATAAAGTAATATCTTTTATTAACTTATACAATTGAAAAAGAGTTACAATTTAATTTAGAGTGACAAGTTAATTTATTAAATACACATTATATATAATATTTCTATATTGTATCAATATAATTCATATGTCAAACAAAAAAAAAACCCATACTTATATATTTTGCTGAATTATAATATAAAATTATATAATTTTAGAAGTTAGTAATATTATTGGTTGATAAAAAAGTAGTAATTATTTACGTTAAAATTTCTCTATGAACTGAATGAAATAATATGAGAGAGAACAAACAAATAAAGCATTAACTAAACTTGAAAACATACTATTTTTAGTAGTATTTATTTTAGTAATAAAGAGGGGGTGTATTTAGTAAATAGGGGGTGTGAATAGAATTATCCTTAATCTTATTATAAAAAAGTATATTGAGAAACTCTTGTAGGCGGTGTGAGTGATACAATATGATTGAAGAGCACATCATCTAACACTAACCTTACAATAAAATCAGTTTTGCATACGATTGATATATTATTTTATACACAAATATCTAAATATATGTTATATATATTTATGTAATAAAAAATCAAAGAAGCGCACAACACCTCTCTACATATACGGGCAGACCAGTCAAACTTGTTGAGTCCTCCATATAATCTCACCCACTCAACACACAATAGTGGTTAAGCTGCATAACAGCCTTTAATTCAATCAAATAAAAAAAAAAATCACCTTTTTTCTATTGTTAGATCAACCACTCTTATACACAAGTCATCAAAAACTACATACAAACAACAACAAACAAACCCTATATATCTAACGAGGTTCCCCTCTTCGATCAAGACTCAGGAAAAAAAAATTCAAGAATGGCCCTCATCTCACATATAAACTCTTCCATATTAAATCAAAACTATTCGAAAGATGATCGTATGATGACGAAGAATATGGAGCAGTGTAGCATGACGACGATGATGAATGCTTATCCTAAATCAAATACGAAGAAAGTGAATGGGATTTGCGTAGAGAAGAACGCTAGTTTGATCGCAAATGGGAGGAATATTCCGAATAAAAAATACGAATTATGAGTATTTGTTAGGGAAGTTTGCTGAGGATAAGTTCGTTTTCAGACAGTCTTTTGTAATAAGGTCCTACGAAATTGGACCTGATAAAACTGCAACGATGGAGACCATTATGAACCTTCTTCAGGTTTTTGATCGATTTTTTCTTTTAATTTTCTTTTTCATTTAATTGCATGCATGCAATAATTTGGACAAGAACTGTCTCTGTGTAGGAGACAGCGTTGAACCACGTGGCAAATTCTGGTGTTGCTGGAGAAGGTTTGGTGCTACGCGTGAGATGAGCTTAAGGAAATTAATATGGGTTGTCACGAGGATACAAGTGGAAATTGAGAAATATAGCTCTTGGTAATATGATTATATCGTTTTATGGTGGAATATTAACTTTTGATTACTGTTAATATACGTAATTTTTTTAATGCAAGTGTAGGGGGGATGTTGTGGAGATTGATACTTGGGTGGGACGCAGCAGGCAAGAATGGAATGCGTAGAGATTGGATTATTAGAGATTACAACACTCAGAAAATCATAACCAAAGCAACAAGGTACTTTTTTCAAACACACAACACATATATCAAATTCAATTTACATCGAATAATCGAAACTAATATGACTTAGTTTGTGAGCTACTTTCCCTATTGTCAATTAATTTAGACTGACCCTTTTTAAGGGTTTATGAATTTGGGTTAGAGGCGATCGTAAATCCCTGCATATGCAATTAGGGTTTCTTTCCTTTTTTTAAGCTATCTTATAGTCTTTGTATTTTTTTTCTCTCTGCAAAGTACATGGGTGACAATGAATAGAGAAACAAGAAGGCTTAGTAAAATCCCAGAAGAAGTGAAGGAAGAGCTACACCAATTCTATCTCAATAGGGCATCCATAGAAGTTCAAGACATCGATCGGGAAAGCATCGAAAAGCTTAACGATCAAACCACAGATCGAATTCGAACGGGCCTCGCCGTAAGTAAATATTTCCGCTACATTTTTATAGCACTTTTTGATCCCATGCGATAAAAAGAAAAAGAGTGTACTTTGATGATTCTATATATATAACCACCATAGCCAAGATGGAGCGACATGGACGTTAACCAGCATGTAAACAACGTCAAGTACATAGGTTGGATTCTTGAGGTATGCTATGAGACAAACACTCGTTTCCCAGTTATATAAGAAAATCGATGAACTGAATGAACACTTCGCCTAAAGCTTAAACATGAAGAGAAGTGTATCATATATATTTTAGTTGTATCTTATATTTCCAACATGCCCTTCATGTCTAAGTTGCTTTTTTTTTTTTATATTCCCTCTGTCCCAGCATCTTTATCACATAAGTCGCTGGTCACGCAAATTAAGGTGACATTATTATAATATAGTACGATGATTAGATATAAACAACTAGTTTAAATTTATTAACTTTTCCTAATTATTCCCACCATTAGCTTTTCCCTCCAATTACATTTAAAATGGGTTTAATTTTTACCCAAAAGGAAAGGTGATAAAATTATTGGGATGCCCAGAATTGAAAAATGTGATAAAATTTAGCGGGACGGAGGGAGTATTATCTATCCTTAGACATGCCAATTTTCATTTAGTGCGTGGTGGCGAGGGTACCTGACTCTTTAGTGTCCCTGAGATCTGATACTACTTCAACTAAAAGCTTAAGCTCAAGAGAGTTTATCATATTTTAATTCTCAATTATATTTCCAACAGCTCACATCAGTCTACGCTGGTTTCTTTATCATCTAGCCTTAGACGTCTAATTTTCATATATTGGGTAGTCGTAGTGATTCTTACCCAAGAAGACTCTTTAGTCCAGTGGCGGAGCCAGAGCAATCAATAAGTGGGGTCCAGCTATTTGGACCCCACACCTTATATTTTAAAATTTTTCAATGGGGTCCCTATAGTATAAAATTGTTCAATTTTAGTCCCTCACCAAAAAGATTGCACTATATTTCTAATTAAAAAAAATTCCAGTAGTCGGGGTCCTTGGACCCCACTGGTCCTCAGGTAGCTCCGCCTATGCTTTGGTCCTTGACATCTGATACCATGTTGAGTAATCACTTTCAAAAAGCTAAGCTTGAAGGGAGCTTATCGTACTTTAAATTCAATTTTATTTCCAAACGATGGTAAATAATAGACGTGTTCGAATATTTCTTGCATATTATGCGAAGAGCGTGCCTATGAAAGTCCTGGAGAAATACAACATGAAGAGCATACGTTGGAATACAGACGAGAGTGTAACCAATCCAACGTTTTGGAATCGTTGACGAGCATGAACAACATATCCGATCAGAGCGACGAAGATTTCAAATGCACGCATCTCCTCCGCATGGAGGCCGATCAAGCCGAGATTGTTCGCGCTCGACCCATTTGGCAGTACAAGCATTAATTTATTGAAATTCAAAATTACATATATATATATAATATATATATATATTATAACTATTTTGTGGTGTCACCTTGCGATCTTTTTTTAGTTATATTGTGTTAGTCCTCTTGTGTGAATATCTAGAGAAGAATAGATCTAAATTTAGGTTTGTACAAGTAAATTTTTAATCCAAGTGGATAGAACCTATTAATTTGATGCTCGAACTACAGTGGTCCATTTGTTTTAAATAACTATTCATTAAAAAGTTTGAATACAATCATTCTTTTTCCAATGATATTTTAATTTGATATTTATTTTCAACATGCCCCACACGCTCAGCTTAAGTTCGAGTCAGTGTGATTTTTTCTAAAATAGTTTATCGTGACCCATAAACTCTTGATCTGAGCTATATACCACGTTACATGCCGAATTCGATGAAAAAACCAAAAGAAAATCTGTTATGGTACGATGCGCGAAGTGTAATGTACAATGATCCGATTCGTATCATTACATTTTTCTTTTCTTTTCCGCGTGAATTCCGTACCAAACCCACACAACAAATCGAGCAGAAGAAGTAGGCCAACAACTCCATACGTAATGTTTAGTTCTACCGTCTCCATTGGTAATATGATGATAAATAAAAGCTGTCAAATGGGCTGGCGGGCGGGCAATTACCGCCAAAGCCCGCAACGGGGGGTGGGGGGGTGGGGGTGGGCTGGTAGCCCGCTTCTGGGGGGCCCCCACCCCCCGGGCATGCGAAAGGAGGCCCGTCCCGCCCTTGGGCGGACCGCGGAGGGCCTTAGCCCGCCAGAAATAAAAAGGAAAAAAAAGAAAAAACTTAAAATAAAATATTTAAGTTGAATTACTTCTAATCAAATAAATTCTTTAATAAAAATTTATTTATGCTATCAAAGTTAATTAATTTAAAAATTGGATCTCAAAAATACAAAAAAAAAAACCTATATCAATATATATATATATATATATATATAAACATAAATCCAATCGGCCCGACTCCTATCGAACATCGGGCATAAAGAATTGCAAAATAATAAGTAGAAATCAAGTTTCTACTCTCAATTGGATTCACGAAACTCAATAACTATCGTAATTTGTGTTGATTTGAGACGATAGAAATGTGCCGACGATATATGCTTAAATTATTACAAATTTATTATGAAGGCTTGTTTGGTCCGAGAGAGGTATTTGATGTAGGTCTTGAAGACTTCGAAAGACCTAGTCCGTGCTTCATCGCTAACGGTGCAAAGGATATTTTATTGGATATTTTTAAAGAATACAAGATCAAGTTTGGAGACGATACGATGGATGCTTTTGAATCTCAACAAGGTGAAGGTGGAGGGAAGTAGCTCGGGTCATGATCCGTTATTCGCAACTTGAAAGCATATACAATGCGAGAGCACACAAACGCGCAAGGAGCTTAAGTGGGGGAAATGCATATGCCGAGGTCATAGTTATTTGATCTCATTTTTTGAGTATAAACTTAGAAGATTTCAATCTTTTAAGGTGGTGGTCGAAGAAAGTGTCATATTTTCCTGTTGTTGACGAAGATTGCGAGAGAAATATAGCGTTGCCCCGCGTCAACCGTTTCGGTCGAGCAAGCGTTTTAGCGTCGGAGGATATACATTGGACTCAAGGCGATCGAGATTAACCGTTGAGAATCTAAGAAACCAATGTTTGCTCGACGATTGGACAAGGGCGAAACAATAACTCAAGAACCGAACTTTAACGATACGGACGAAGAAGGTGGAGATGCATACGAGTTTCGTCGAACACTACCAGAAGCGAAGATTAAGCAATAATCTTTATTTTTTAAAAAAATATTTAAGTGGTATTTTTTTCACATTTTCCTTGAGTTTTTAAGCAACAATAAATTCTTTTAAAATATTGAAGGTACATTATAAAACAAAATCAATTTTTCTTTATTATTTCTCCAATTAACAACAAAAAGAAAAAAAACGGTTTGGACCGTAAACGGCGGTCCCAAATCGGAACCGTTGAAACCGCTGGTTCCAAAACTGTAACCACGGTTTCGGTTAAGGTTCTAGCATTTTCCGGTTCCAAAATCGGCGGTTACGAACCGGCAAACCGAAACCGTATGAACACTCTAGGCCCAATGGCACAAGCGGTCGGTGAAGTTAAGTGCTCAAAGAGGGGTAATTATGTCAATTCACATAGCGTCATAGTAGTCTTCAGCTGAAAGATCACAATATAAAATAGATCTCTCAAATCGCCATCGAATTCCAAACAAAGCTATACGAAAAAATTATCTCCGTCGAATCACAGAGAGTAAGAAAGAGGAAGACGATGGATGCTTTGGATTCGGTGTTCGATCCGCTGAGGGATTTCGCGAAGGACAGCGTTCGCCGTGTTAAGCGATGCCACAAGCCCGATCGCAAAGGTACGTTGAGAATGAGATTACGGCGATCGTTGTCGCTTCACTTCGATCTGATGATTAGTGCTCTGAAACGGTCGGATTTTTTTGTTCTTTTGAATATCCGCTTGCAGAATTTTCGAAGGTGGCGACGTGCAAATGTTACGTTTGATAAAGCGCAATCTATCGCTTCTGGACAGATAAGTCCAGAACATGGATTCCTAAGAGTGTTACAGAAGATCAACATAACTCTCCAACCAAGGAAGGACCATCTACTTCTCAGACATTTTATGAAACAACTGAATCTCTTGTTTGATCATTATATATATGCCCTCGCCCACAACTAAATGATACATCAGTTCCATCTATACACATTTCAACTGAGACTGATGAGATGACTTCAAATACCCAACTTCAAGTCCCCTAATCCTCAGCACATCCACAATGAAGATGTAGAGAATGCTCCGTCGGATAATTCAGAAAACGAAGATCAAACCCCCATTGAGATCTCTAGTACCGACAAACTGAACTAGTGAGCAACTTAACAATGCGGATCGAGTCAAGCACTTCCTCACACAAGGACATGGACTATATCTCACCCAACTTCTCAAATAATCAGAGATCCAAATCAGGAATAAGCACAATCTCCTCAACAATAAACGAGAATCTACATGCCTTGCTTTCTAAGTCAAAGCGAACCCAGTAAAATCGCGATGCATTAGCTGATCCAACTGGATACAAGACCTGCAGGAAGAAATCAATCAATTTGAGCGACTCAAAGTGTGAAGATTAGTCCCAAGACCACCGGGCAAGCATTATAGGAACTAAGTGGGTTTTCAAGAAAAGAAGAGATGAAGATGAAATCGTCATTTGGAACATGCCCGATTTGTGGCAAAGGGCTACAATCAACAAGAACTGATTGACTACGATGAAAGCTTTTTGCCCCCATTGCTCGAATTGAGGCCATCCGACTCTTTCTTGCTTATGTTGCTAACAAAACTCCACTATTTACCAGATGGACGTCGAGACAACCTTCCTAAACGGGGTCTGAAAGAAGAAGTCTACGTGCACAACCTGCGGACTTTGTGAGCGAAAATGACCCTGACCATGTGTACTTCCTAGAGAAGGCTCTCTATGGACTTAAACAAGAACCACGAGCTCGGTACGAGGTACTCTCTGATTTTTTGATTAAGTCAAGGGTTCATAAAAGAAAAGATCGACACAACCCACTTCATGAAAAGACATAAATCAGGAATTCTACTCGATAAGATATATGTTGATGATATTATCTTTGGGTCCCCAAATCCAAGATTGTGCAACGAATTTTGCGATTTAATGAAGACAAAGTTCGAAATGAGCATGATGGGAGACTCAACTTCTTTCTTGGACTTCAAGTTAAACAACGTCCAGAAGGCATCTTCATTAACCAATCAAAATACATCCACGACATGCTCAAGAAGTACAACTTGGATATTCTACTACGAAGAACCTCCAATGTCCCCTTCCTGCAAGCTAGACTTGGACCCAGATGGAAAGCCAGTCAATCCAACCACATATCGGGGAATCATTGGATCGCTAATGTATCTCACAGCCAGCAGAACTGACATTGTGTTCTCCACATGCCTATGTGCTCGTTTTGAAGCCAATCCAAAGGAGTCACACATGCTAGCAGTGAAGAGAATAATGAAGTACCTCAAAGGAACCCTCGACACTTGGACTATGGTATCCTAAGAACTCAAACTTTAATTACTTGGTTATACTGATGCAGACTTTGCAGGATGTAAGATGGACATGAAAGTACATCTAGAGGTCTACAATTCTTAGGTGACAACCTAGTAAGTTGTCATCTAAGAAGCAAAACTGTGTTTCCCTCCACCGAAGCGGAGTACGTTGTTGCGGCCAGTTGCTGCTCTCAAATCCTGTGGTTGCGAACACAACTACAGGATTACGGGTTTGATTTCAACAATATTCCTATATATAGCGAATCTAAGAGCACCATAGCCATTACTTCTAACCAGTTCACCATTCTCGCACAAAGCGCATAGATCTTAGGTATCAATTTATAAAAGACCATGTCGAGAAGGGCACAATTGCCATGTACTTTGTAAATACCGAGGTTCAGTTGGCTGACCTATTTACAAAGGCCTTGGATGAAACACGATTTCCTTGTATCTGAGTTAGGCATGCTGAATCGCGAACCTTAGGAAATCTCTCTCCACGAAGTCTTTTTTGAAATGTACATATTTGGTGTCTTATTTTTTTAGGGGAAGCTTCTTAGACTAAATTAGGGGGAGCTTGATATTTTATATGCTTAAGTTGAGGGGGAGTATTTAGTAAGTCTTACTATAATCTAGGGGAGCTTCAGAACGATATGCATAAGTTGAGGGGATTAGTTGTTTATCGCAAACTAATCTTAAATGATTCGTACATTCTTCCAATGCGAAAAAACACCCTTACAACTACAATACGCAAAACATCTTCAGAATACGACATCACTTCAACAAAAGAAAACCATAATTACTCAAAATACGCAACGCAGTCTCAAAAGCCAGTACGGCTCGTAAGAAGCCAAAACAGAATAGCCATTAAAACGATGAACAAGCACCTAAGAAGAGAAATCTCAAGCACTACATATCCAAATTGTGATTGAAACGACGTAGTAACTATGCTGTTCCTTGTTTTTTTCTTGGTCTTGCTGCTGACTCCAGTTCTTTCCGGGAACTTGATACGTTTGAATGAACGGTTTATGTATTACCGTGTTGTTCCAATCGCGTCTATTTATAGGCTCGAATCCAACAACGAAATCGTTAATCCCGAAACCGAATTAATGATACATACGAATATTTTACTTGAGGGTTCAGCGCCACGAACGAAAGCGATGCTTTCTTTTGTCGATTCTCGATTCTGCTTTACAGAAATCGATCTAGGACGACTCGCTAATTCGATATTAATTATTGGGGCCTATTTTTTAATTCTGTGTATCGTGATTTATTGAATTTTCTTTCATCCTTGGAGGATTCTCTTCAATTTTTCTTATCGATTTCGGGTCCAAATTCTAAGGTTAGAAATATTTTAAACTAATCCATGCTTTATGATGATGTTTTCTACGCAGTCTGCTAATTATCTACAACACTGTGAAGACAGCGATTCAGAGTATGATCGCAACATGTTCACAATATACAAAGTACAATAAAATGAACATTAGCCCTTCCTTCCCATCAATATCGTAACCATGCCATTTCAAATCACATAATTATCGTTGATATAACGGTCATTTATAGGATCCGTAGATCACATGCAATTGTATATGTTCATTTATTTTGATACTCTTGTTATAGACTAGCAAGACTGTTTTGTACGTTTTAGGAATATTTTAGAAGTGTCCAGAATATTTATTATAAGTCTTGTCACTTCTTTATGATGTATTTTAATTGCTTTATTCCTATTAGTTTGTGTTGTAGTTGTATGAGCTTGTTAGGGGCCAAATGGGCTTAAATATCTTTCAAGGTATTTAAGCTTAAACCCTAACAATCATTAGTTAGTTTCCATTCTAATCTCACGAATTCAATTCGCTTAAGCCTATAAATTTCCTGTTCACATCAATCGAAGATTTAATCTATTGAAGTGTTCTTGGATAATCTGGAATAACAAGTGGTATCAGAGGCGTGTAGGTGAGGAAACTTCACTAGGGAACTCAAATCGAGATTTCAAGTTATTCTTGCAGGCCATTCATGTAACGACCCGACTTCCTAGATACGTATTTTGGCGGATTTTTCGCAGAGTAATCAGCGGAAAAGTCCATTTAATTAAACTTTTAAAATAATAATAACGAATACGTTCAATGTCTAAATCCATAGTCCAAAACCAAACACATTTCTATTCATTGGGCCGAAGCACAGAAGTCAAAGCCCAAAATTTAAAAACACGAACATAAATCGTTTCACAGGTCGCGTCCCATGTACTGCGCCGCCCCCAAAAGTCCGTGGAGTCACCACCATCAGCCGCTTAGTAGTCGTGACGTTTCTCAACGTCCGACTCGTTCGTAACTACACACGTAAACCATGAGCTTTTGCCCAGTAGATGAAAATATGCAAGAATGCAAATGTTTCTCACTCGACTCCCCATCCCGACACATCTCACAAAATGCACGCTCGACTCTTTTATCATATCTCATCTCATCTCAACTCATCTTCATCACATCAGGGCCCGAGGATTAGGACCGAAGGTACACGCGCGCAGGGGTCAGTAGCTCGGGAGGCCCGACTCCCCACAAGGGTCAGTAGCTCGGGAGGCCCACTCCCACATCTCAATCATATAGTGCGCCTTAGTCTTAACCTCACTACTCATACAATTCGACGACCATCAATCGGTCATAAACTACCCACTCAACATCACTATACAATACTACCGTGACTCCGCACAGTTCTCTCTTCTCGTACCATGTGTATGCAAATGTCGTGCAAGTAGAATGCAACATATAAAATTCATCATATTAAGTAACAACATATCGGCCCGAGATATAATCTCGGCCCGATCTCAGAAACTATCATACACCAAACAAATTCGGGCCCGAAGCCCGCGTTCTTATTTAATCGGCCCGAAACTTAACCACCGAAACTCTCCCCGAAATTTTCACTAAGAGTTCCCAAAATTTAATCCTTTTCACTTTAAGAATCTAAGTTCACTATTGGTCCCAATTTTTATTTTAAAATTCTAAACCTCAACTTTCAAAATATCACTTAAATTTCTAATTTAAAATATCTTTCTGAATTTTTCACTTAAAACTCCAAAATCTCATAATTTACTTTTTAGGACCCGAAAATTTTCCTAAGTTTCAGATCTGCCCCGAATCTTTTAAAATTTCAGATTTGCCCCGAAAGCTTTATATTTCTTAAAATCTCCCACGTCGGATAATTACATTCTCTGCCCCTAGATTTTTAAAACTTTTCAATTTAGTACTCGAATATTTGAAAATTACACAAAGAACCTCAATTATTTATTCCGAAATTTTAAATCTGTCATAGAAGCTTTATATTTCTTTAAAAATATCCCTATATTCGTAATTTTACAACACAGACTCCTGGATTTTGTAAAATTTCAATTAAGTCCCAAAATTTTAAAAATACTATTTTAGACGGCTGTTTTGCGACCGTTTTCGGATTTCTCAATGATCAGAAAGTAAAAGATGTCCGATGGACTGACATTTTAACCACAGATAAAGGACTTACAATATTAATTCTATCCAAAGGAATTTTTAATTCCGAGTCTAGATTGTGAGATATGAATTTCTGAACCTCTTGGCCGAAATGGATAAAGAAAACCCTAGAAAACCCGAATTCTCCCCAATTTTTGCTCTATCCTCTTAGTCTAAAGTCCTCTATCCCTATTTCCAAAATATTCATTGTTCATAAAATTCTCAATCTCATGCTCCCTAAGCTAACCAACGAAAAATTCATGCAAGCAAATTATTATTATCACATAAACACGAAGAATTCAATGAATAACATGCAAAACCGTAAACTTCACAAATATTCCTATATATAGCGAATCTAAGAGCACCATAGCCATTACTTGTAACCCAGTTCACCATTCTCACAAAGCGCATAGATCTTAGTATCAATTTATAAAAGACCATGTCGAGAGGGCATAATTGCCATGTACTTTGTAAATACCGAGGTTCAGTTGGCTGACCTATTTACAAAGGCCTTGGATGAAACACGATTTCCTTGTATCTGAGTTAGGCATGCTGGATCGCGAACCTTAGGAAATCTCTCTCCACGAAGTCTTTTTTGAAATGTACATATTGGTGTCTTATTTTTTTAGGGGAAGCTTCTTAGACTAAATTAGGGGGAGCTTGATATTTTATATGCTTAAGTTGAGGGGAGTATTTAGTAAGTCTTACTATAATCTAGGGGAGCTTCAGACGATATGCATAAGTTGAGGGGGAGTAGTTGTTTATCGCAAACTAATCTTTAAATGATTCGTACATTCTTCCAAATGCGAAAAACACCCTTACAACTACAATACGCAAAACATCTTCAGAATACGACATCACTTCAACAACGAAAACCATAATTACTCAAAAATACGCAACGCAGTCTCAAAAGCAGTACGGCTCGTAAGAAGCCAAAACAGAATAGCCATTAAACGATGAACAAGCACATAAGAAGAGAAATCACACTAACATATCCAAATTGTGATTGAAACGACGTAGTAACTATGCATGTTCCTTGTTTTTTTCTTGGTCTTTGCTGCTGACTCCAGTTCATTTCCCGGGAATTTGATTCGTTTGAATGAACGGTTTATGGTATTACCGTGTTGTTCAATCGCGTCTATTTATAGGCTCGAATCCAACACGAAATCGTTAATCCCGAAAACCGAATTAATGATACAGATGAATATTTTACTTGAGGGTTCAACGCCACGAACGAAAGCGCTGCTTTCTTTGTCGATTCTCAGATTCTGCTTTACAGAAATCGATCTAGGACGACTCGCTAATTCGATATTAATTATTGGGGCCTAATTTTTTAATTCTGTGTATCGTAGATTTATTGAATTTTCTTTCATCCTTGGAGGATTCTCTTCAATTTTCTTTAATCGATTTCGGTCCAAATTCTAAGGTTAGAATATTTTAAACTAATCCATGCTTTATGATGATGTTTTCTACGCAGTCTGCTAATTATCTACAACAACTGTGAAGACAGGGATTCAGAGTATGATCGCAACATGTTCACTAATCAAGTAACAATAAAATAAACATTAGCCCATTTCCTTCCCATCAATATCGTAACCATGCCATTTCAAATCACATAATTATCGTTGATATAACGGTCATTTATAGGATCCGTAGATCACATGCAATTGTATATGTTCATTTATTTTGATACTCCCGTTATAGACTACTAGCAAGACTGTTTTGTACGTGTTAGGAATATTTTAGAAGTGTCCAGAATATTTATTATAAGTCTTGTCACTTCTTTATGATGTAGTTTAATTGCTTTATTCCTTAATTAGTTTGGGTTGTAGTTGTAATGAGCTTGTTAGGGCCAAATGGGCTTAAATATCTTTCAAGGTATTTAAGCTTAAACCCTAACAATCATTAGTTAAGTTTCCATTCTAAAATCTCACGAATTCAATTCGCTTAAGCCTATAAACTTACTGTTCACATCAATCGAAGATTTAATCTATTGAAGTGTTCTTGGATAATCTGGAATAACAAGTGGTATCAGAGGCGTGTAGGTGAGGAAACTTCACTAGGGAACTCAAATCGAGATTTCAAGTTATTCTTGCAGGCCATTCATGTAACGACCCGACTTCCTAGATACGTATTTTGGCGGATTTTCGCAGAGTAATCAGCGGAAAGCCCATTTAATTAAAACTTTTAAAACATAATAATACGAATACGTTCAATGTCTAAATCCATAGGTCCAAAACCAAACACATTTCTATTCATTGGGCCGAAGCACAAGAAGTCAAAGCCCAAAATTTAAAAACACGAAACATAAAATCGTTTCACAGGTCGCGTCCCATGTACTGCGCCGCCCCCAAAAGTCCGTGGAGTCACCACCATCAGCCGCTTAGTCGTGACGTTTCTCAACGTCGACTCGTTCGTACCTACACACGTAAACCCTGAGCTTTTTGCCCAGTAGATGAAAATATGCAAGAATGCAAATGTTCTCACTCGACTCCCATCCCGACACATCTCACAAAATGCACGCTCGACTCTTTTCTCATATCTCATCTCATCTAAACTCATCTCATCACATCAGGGCCGAGGATTAGGACCGAAGGTACCACGCGCGCAGGGGTCAGTAGCTCGGGAGGCCCGACTCCCCACAAGGGTCAGTAGCTCGGGAGGCCCACTCCCACATCTCAATCATATAGTGCGCCTTAGTCTTAACCTCACTACTCATACAACTCGACGACCATCAATCGGTCATAAACTACCCCACTCCACATCACTATACAATACTACCGTGACTCCGCACAGTTCTCTCTTCTCGTACCATGTGTATGCAAATGTCGTGCAAGTAGAATGCAACATATAAAATTCATCATATTAATTAACAACATATCGGCCCGAGATATAATCTCGGCCCGATCTCAGAAACTATCATACACCAAACAAATTCGGGCCCGAAGCCCGCATTCTTATTTAATCGGCCCGAAACCTTAACCACCAAAACTCTCCCGAATTTCACTAAGAGTTCCCAAAATTTAATCCTTTTCACTTTAAGAATCTAAGTTCACTATTGGTCCCAATTTAATATATTTAAAATTCTAACGCTCAACTTTCAAAATATCACTTAAATTTCTAATTTAAAAATATCTTTCTGAATTTTTCACTTAAAACTCCAAATCTCATATTTACTTTTTAGGACCCGAAAATTTTCCTAAGTTTTCAGATCTGCCCCGAATCTTTAAAAATTTCAGATTTGCCCCGAAAGCTTTATATTTCTTTAAAAATCTCCCACGTCGGATAATTACATTCTCTGCCCCTAGATTTTTAAAACTTTTCAATTTAGTACTCGAATATTTGAAAATTACACAAAGAACCTCAATTATTTATTCCGAAATTTTAAATCTGTCATAGAAGCTTTATATTTCTTTAAAAATATCCCCTATTCGTAATTTTACAACACAGACTCCCTGGATTTTGTAAAATTTCAATTAAGTCCCAAAATTTTAAAATAACTATTTTATACGGCTGTTTTGCGACCGTTTCGGATTTCTCAATGATCAGAAAGTAAAAGATGTCCGATGGACTGACCTTTTAACCACAGATAAAGGACTTACAATATTATTTCTATCCAAAGAATTTTTAATCCGAGGTCTAGATTGTGAGATATGAATTTCTGAACCTCTTGGCCGAAATGGATAAAGAAAACCCTAGAAACCCGAATTCTCCCCAATTTTTGCTCTATCCTCTTAATCTAAAGTCCTCTATCCCTATTTCCAAATATTCATTGTTCATAAAATTCTCAATCTCATGCTCCCTAAGCTAACCAACGAAAAATTCATGCAAGCAAATTATTATTATCACATAAACACGAAGAATTCAATGAATAACATGCAAAACACGTAAACTTCACAAATATTCCTATATATAGCGAATCTAAGAGCACCATAGCCATTACTTGTAACCCAGTTCACCATTCTCGCACAAAGCGCATAGATCTAGGTATCAATTTATAAAAGACCATGTCGAGAAGGGCATAATTGCCATGTACTTTGTAAATACCGAGGTTCAGTTGGCTGACCTATTTACAAAGCCTTGGATGAAACACGATTTCCTTGTATCTGAGTTAGGCATGCTGGATCGCGAACCTTAGGAAATCTCTCTCCACGAAGTCTTTTTTGAAATGTACATATTTGGTGTCTTATTTTTTAGGGGAAGCTTCTTAGACTAAATTAAGGGGGAGCTTGATATTTTATATGCTTAAGTTGAGGGGGAGTATTTAGTAAGTCTTACTATAATCTAGGGAGCTTCAGAACGATATGCATAAGTTGAGGGGGAGTAGTTGTTTATCGCAAACTAATCTTTAAATGATTCGTACATTCTTCCAAATGCGAAAAACACCCTTACAACTACAATACGCAAAACATCTTCAGAATACGACATCACTTCAACAACGAAAACCATAATTACTCAAAAATACGCAACGCAGTCTCAAAGCCAGTACGGCTCGTAAGAAGCCAAAACAGAATAGCCATTAAAACGATGAACAAGCACATAAGAAGAGAAATCTCAAGCACTAACATATCCAAATTGTGATTGAAACGACGTAGTAACTATGCATGTTCCTTGTTTTTTTCTTGGTCTTGCTGCTGACTCCAGTTCATTTCCGGGAACTTGATTCGTTTGAATGAACGGTTTATGGTATTACCGTGTTGTTCCAATCGCGTCTATTTATAGGCTCGAATCCAACAACGAAATCGTTAATCCCGAAAACCGAATTAATGATACAGATGAATATTTTACTTCAGGGTTCAGCGCCACGAACGAAAGTGATGCTTTCTTTGTCGATTCTCAGATTCTGCTTTACAGAAATCGATCTAGGACGACTCGCTAATTCGATATTAATTATTGGGGCCTAATTTTTTAATTCTGTGTATCGTAGATTTATTGAATTTTCTTTCATCCTTGGAGGATTCTCTTCAATTTTTCTTTAATCGATTTCGGGTCCAAATTCTAAGGTTAGAAATATTTAAACTAATCCATGCTTTATGATGATGTTTTCTACGCAGTCTGCTAATTATCTACAACAACTGTGAAGACAGCAATTCAGAGTATGATCGCAACATGTTCACTAATACAAGTAACAATAAAATAAACATTAGCCCATTCCTTCCCATCAATATCGTAACCATGCCATTTCAAATCACATAATTATCGTTCATATAACGGTCATTTATAGGATCCGTAGATCACATGCAATTGTATATGTTCATTTATTTTGATACTCCCGTTATAGACTAGCAAGACTGTTTTGTACGTGTTAGGAATATTTTAGAAGTGTCCAGAATATTTATTATAAGTCTTGTCACTTCTTTATGATGTATTTTAGTTGCTTTATTCCTAATTAGTTTGGGTTGTAGTTGTAATGAGCTTGTTAGGGGCCAAATGGGCTTAAATATCTTTCAAGGTATTTAAGCTTAAACCCTAACAATCATTAGTTAAGTTTCCATTCTAAAATCTCACGAATTCATTCGCTTAAGCCTATAAACTTACTGTTCACATCAATCGAAGATTTAATCTATTGAAGTGTTCTTGGATAATCTGGAATAACAAGTGGTATCAGAGGCGTGTAGGTGAGGAAACTTCACTAGGGAACTCAAAATCGAGATTTCAAGTTATTCTTGCAGGCCATTCATGTAACGACCCGACTTCCTAGATACGTATTTTGGCGGATTTTCGCAGAGTAATCAGCGGAAAGCCCATTTAATTAAAACTTTTAAAACATAATAATACGAATACGTTCAATGTCTAAATCCATAGGTCCAAAACCAAACACATTTCTATTCATTGGGCCGAAGCACAAGAAGTCAAAGCCCAAAATTTAAAAAACACGAAACATAAATCGTTTCACAGGTCGCGTCCCATGTACTGCGCCGCCCCCAAAGTCCGTGGAGTCACCACCATCAGCCGCTTAGTCGTGACGTTTCTCAACGTCCGACTCGTTCGTACCTACACACGTAAACCCTGAGCTTTTGCCCAGTAGATGAAAATATGCAAGAATGCAAATGTTCTCACTCGGCTCCCATCCCGACACATCTCACAAAATGCACGCTCGACTCTTTTCTCATATCTCATCTCATCTCAACTCATCTCATCACATCAGGGCCCGAGGATTAGGACCGAAGGTAACACGCGCGCAGGGTCAGTAGCTCGGAGGCCCGACTCCCCACAAGGGTCAGTAGCTCGGGAGGCCCACTCCCACATCTCAATCATATAGTGCGCCTTAGTCTTAATCTCACTATTCATACAATTCGACGACCATCAATCGGTCATAAACTACCCCACTCAACATCACTATACAATACTACCGTGACTCCGCACAGTTCTCTCTTCTCGTACCATGTGTATGCAAATGTCGTGCAAGTAGAATGCAACATATAAAATTCATCATATTAAATAACAACATATCGGCCCGAGATATAATCTCGGCCCGATCTCAGAAACTATCATACACCAAACAAATTCGGGCCCGAAGCCCGCGATCTGATTTGATCGGCCCGAAAACTTAACCACCGAAACTCTCCCCGAAATTTCACTAAGAGTTCCCAAAATTTAATCATTTTTTCATTTAAGAATCTAAGTTCACAATTGATCCCAATTTAATATATTTTAAAATTCTAACGTCCAACTTTAAAATATCACTTAAATTTCTAATTTAAAATATCTTTCTGAATTTTTCACTTAAAACCCAAAATCTCATAATTTACTTTTTAGGACCCGAAATTTTCCTCAGTTTCAGATCTGCCCCGAATCTTTAAAATTTCAGATTTGCCCCGAAAGCTTTATATTTCTTTTAAAATCTCCCACGTCGGAATAATTACATTCGCTGCCCCTAGATTTTTAAAACTTTTCAATTTAGTACTCGAATTTTGAAAATTACACCAACAACCCCAATATTTATTCCGAAATTTTAAATCTGTCATAAAAGCTTTATATTTCTTTAAAAATATCCCCTATTCGTAATTTTACAACACAGACTCCCTGGATTTTGTAAAATTTAGATTAAGTCCCAAAATTTTTAAAATAACTATTTTATACGGCTGTTTTTTTGCGACAGTTTCGGATTTCTCAATGATCACAAAGTAAACAATGTCCGAGACATGAATTTTTAACCACAGATAAAGGACTTTCAATTCTTAATTCTGTCGAAAGGAATTTTTAATCCGAGGTCTAGATTGTGAGATATGAATTTCTGAACCTCTTGCTAAAATGGATAAAGAAAACCCTAGAAAACCCTAATTCTCCCCAATTTTTGCTCTATCCTCTTAATCTAAAGTCCTCTATCCCTATTTCCAAATATTCATAGTTCTAAAAATTTTCAATCTCATGCTCCCTAAGCTAACCAACGAAAAATTCATGCAAGCAAATTATTATTATCACATAAACACGAAGAATTCGATGAATAACATGCAAAACACGTAAATTTCACAAATCCTAATATTGTTTACGTATGTAGGTGATATTCACCTACCTTACGTTCGTAGAGAGATACGTTATGGGTTATTTTTATGTGATCCCGATCCTAGGGTTTCGATCCCGAGCTCCTCCACGTGTCCGCGGATTTTTCTTTTTTTCTCCCGCGTCTCTCCCCGCGATCTCTCCCTCTCTCCCGCAGTCTCTCCTTCTCTTTTTCTCTCTTCCCTATTCTCCTTCTCTTCTTCCTCTTTTTTCTTTCTTTTTCTTTCTTTCCTTTCTCTTCCTTTCTCTCCCTCGGCCACATCCTCTTTTTGTCTTGCCTTTATTTTTTTTCTTCTTTTCTCTCTTCCCTCTCTCTTTTCACGTTTTCTCTCCTTCCCTTCTCTATTTTCTTTGCCTTATTTGTTCTTGTCCTTATGATGTGCATTAGGTGTACTAGATCTTGTCCTTATGAGGTGTGTTTGATTTAATTATTTAAGGCATTAGGTTTAGATCTTTGTCTCCATGTATTGTAGAGTTGGCTTTTTTTGTGTTATTATTTTAGTTTTCTTATTTTATTATATTTTATTAAATTCACATGGAGGTGAAATAGTATTTTGTTTTATTGTACCAAACTTACATGGAGGTACCTTATTATTTTTATTATTTTCGGCCCCCTTTAATTAATCAGTTGCTATTATTATTATTATTATTATTATTATTATTATTATTATTATTATTTTATTTGCGCTTTCACTTGTTTTTCGGCCCAATTAAATTTTATTGAAGGACCCAACTCCCAACCTTTTATTTTGGGCCATTATTTTCTGCATTTGGCCCATAAATAAATTTTTGGTCCATTAAAATTTTCGGGCCCAATTGTAAATTTTGGGCTCGTTTTCGAAAAGAAATCGTTTTTTGTTCGAAAGTCGATTTCGTACATTTCGAATATTATTGAAGTAATCCCGCATAAATTTGCGGGTATTACAATTCAGATTTCGTCACATGTCCGAAATCGAACTCTAAAGCTGTTTATGAAGCATCTTCTAAGTGATTCAAGCAGCAACGTTGCATATCTACCATTCCTGAAAATTATCAGATTTGTCTTTTTTAGACTCCACCTTCGCGAAACTACTAAAGGGAAGGCTAACAGTCTTTAGCGCAGCTTATCCTGTCGAGTTTGGGGTTATCTGTCTGAGACTTTTGTCTGAAAGTGAAGAACAGCTACAGATCATCATTTGCTCTTGATTCGCAATCGGCGCCTGCATAGGGTTTAAGGAATTCGTGAATATACAAGAAAATTTCACGAATTCTGACCTTGGAAGGAATTTCGCGAATCAGAAGTTCTAAATTTGACTAAGTGGAAATATACGGGCCTTCAGATCTTCCAGAATTAACGTCTCAGATTTAAAATTTTGTTCTTCACGGATTCAGATTTTGCGGGTCCAACATTTGAGAACCCTTGTCCGCAAATCAATTTGCGAACTCTAATTCCAATTCGCAAATCAGCCAGCTTCGCGAATCACTCATCTTCTGTGAATCAGTTCATTTTAACACTTTTGCGAACTCATCTTTGGCGAATTCAGTTTTCATCTCACGGACTCGTACTTTTGCGAACTATCATATTGCGAATCCGGTTAATTTTACGAATCATTTAAATTTCATGAATCTAGTCACTTCGCGAATTATTCAATTCACGAATTCCGACCCCAGTTCGCAAATCCTTTTTCATTTCGTGAACTTGCTTAACCTACTCGCCACTCTTGATCTGCGAAACTTGATCAATCTGCAAACTCAAATTTAAACCTATTCGCGAAACAACAATTACCCAATTCGTGAATAAAATCCAATCCTCACTTTGCAAAACTCTCATACTTATCCAATTTCGAAAATTAAACACAGCATCCAAGTCAACTCTCAGATTTGACTTTGACCAAAATTTTCGATTCAAACCTAATTTTTCCTCACATAACACGTTAACGATCATATCCAAAACACAAAAAATGGACTCTTTCAGCATGGGAAATGATGTTAGACCTCCTATCATCCGACATGGAGAGTATGCAGTATGGAAAAGAAGGTTCATCAACTTCGTTGAAAGCAAGGACAATTCAGAGAACTTGCTGGAATCTATTTACAATGGACGTAAGCAGTATTGGACTGGACCAGCTACTACCGACACTACTCCTGCAAGAGAAGAACAGAGGATTTTGCGAACAGCAGACCAATGCAATGATGAAGAAAAACTAAGAGTAAAGGCGGATATAATGGCGAAATCATACATGATGCAAGCCATTCCCAATGATATTTTGATGCAACTCGAATGTGGTGAAAGCGCAAAAGAAATGTGGGATGCCCTTCGAATCATGATGCAAGGGATAGAAGTCAACACAATGGCAAGAATGGCAAATCCTCTCATCTCTTACGATCGCTTTCATGCCAACAAAGGGAAACTCTCCAAGAAACCTGCCATCGATTCCTTGTCCTTCTAAACGAGCTAAATATGAATGGAGTCACAAAAGTGTAATGGAGATCAACATCAAATTCTTAGGATCACTCCATCCAGAATGGGAAGCCACCGCAATAATGATAAGACAAATGAACGACCTAACCAAAGTTAGCATCCATACATTATTCGACTACCTCAATCGACATTCCAATCACGTGGAGAAACGAAGGGAGGAAATCAAATCAATAGGAAGCGACTCAACTCGCTCTTATGACTGATCGATCTTCAAGAAAACAATCCAAAGGCAAAGAAATTATTCAGTCATCACAAGTTAAGGAGGGAGGAGACTCTGATTCCGATGGTGAATTCAAGGATTACGAAACATGGAGACAAGGGGATCACACTCAAAGATCTTGCTAAGCAACTCGCACTGGTCTCGAGCTTTGTGCAGAAAAATATTATAGGAAGACTGGATCCTCCTCCGATCATCAAAGAACTTCCTCCAACTCAAAAGGAAAGACTCAAGATGAGGAAAACAACTCTGAAACTCCACATCAAGGTGGCAAATGCTTCAACTGCGTTAAGACTGCTGCCAGAGAATGCAGAATGCCCAAGTAACAAAATGTCAACTATTATCGCGGAAAGTTCAATTAGCTGAACAGAAGGAAAAAGGACTGGTCTTAACGGCAGAAGAGGATCATTGGCTTGAAGATACCTCAGACAGCGAGGATGAGAACGTGGCCAAACTGGATGACGAAGAAAATGGAGCTGGAGCTGAAGGAAGTGAATCAGACAGGGAAACCTCCAACAACTCAGACATGGTGGAGGTAAGCGAAGCAGATTACGATTCTAGATGAAAAAACGAATTTTTATCTTTATATAAATCTAACAAACAAGGAAAAAGAAAAATCAAAGAACTAGAAGCTAACTTAGAAAAGAATTTAGTAGTATTAAATAAATTTAGATATGATTATGCATGTGAGAAAAATCGTGTAATTGTAGCAAATGAAAAGGTTGCTAAGCTAGAAGTACAAGTGCAAAAATCCGAAGCTAAAGCCAAGGATTTAGAAAAGGAAATGAAATCTCATAGAGATCAGGCAATAGACGCTACAACTAAATATGACTTACTCTTTAAAGATTGGGAAAGACTGTACTTCAAAATCAAAAAATTAGAGGACATCTTGACCCGACGGGATCAGTCAGAACAAACGATCTTCTTGAACAAACCAGCCAACGTAGATTTCTACAATCCTCATAAGGGACTAGGTTTTGAAAACCCATGTAAGTTAAAACAAGGCATATCAAGTGCACTTTATCTATATGATCTCAAATTCATGCAGACAGGTTGCCTGGCAAATCTCATGTCTTTTGTCAGTGAAAATGAGACAGCAACACAGTAAACTCAAACATCATTTGATTATACCGAGTTAAATGATAGTTATAAAGATCGAAATTGTCCGGAAATAATAGAATTTGAGACCGACATTCCACGACCAAGTGAAGGAGATACCTCAGAAGATTCAGCAAGTGAAGCACCGATAACTACTTATGCAGCAGGGTACATGCCTGAATGCATAAAGAAAATCAGTGACCTACACTCCACTCTCGAAAGAGAGAGAAAGTTCTTTGATGAAGAAAGGCAGAAACTTCTGGAGGAAATCTTCTCACTTAAAGAAAATTTAAGATTACACACACTTTCTTATACCTTAGTTTCGCATGACAAAATTTCTTGCACTAATGCCTCGAAATTTTCAGGACCCACAAAGAGCCATTGAAAGGTCAAGTATGGGTTAGAAAGGAAGATATCTTGAAGGAGAACTGCGATCTTAATACACCTTTTGTTATTGATTATTTTCCTTCAAAAACTTTCGTACCATATTTATTTCAGCATGTATCGCAAAACTTATCTTCTCAATCAAAAACAAAGTTTTCCATGCATGATCAGTTCTACAAACAAACTTACAAAACAATTCCTAAAAACGCAAATATGAAGAAAAGGAAAGAATCAAAACAAAAAACTACCAAGGAACCTGTAAAACTTGCAAAACCTCAAAAACTCATCTCTAAGCCTAAGACAAATAGATCTTCACTAGAGCAAAAATGGGTTCCAAAGCTTAAGACTGAGGAAACGCAAACCCCAGCCCTAGAAACAACTAGTGACTCTGTGTCATCCACTAACAAAGAAAAATCTAGGGAGTCTAAACGAACTAACAAGCACAATAGAGGTGGACCCATATTTAAATAGGTACCTAAAACCCTCTACTTTTTATTTTGCAGACCCCTCTTGTGTGGTAGTTAGATTCTGGTTGCTCCATACACATGACTGTGAAGAATGAACTGTTGAGCAACTACGTTGATAGGCCAGGTGGGCTGGTGCGCTTTGGTAATAGCAATGGACCTAGAATTCTTGGTTATGGTGATTCATATGCAATCGACTCACAATCAAGAAAGTTTCGTATGCTGAAGGGCTGACACACCACCCCCTCTCTATAGGGCAGTTCAGTGACATAGGACTCCAAGTTATATTTCAAAAGAGAACGTGCAAAATTCTCAATGCAACGGTGACGAACTTCTCACGGGAACTCGCAGTACAAATCTATACACCATTAACATTAGGACAGTCAGACCAAAGACAAATATATGTTTGATCTCCTGAGCAACATTAGTTCGAAATAACCTATGGCACCAGCGACTATCCCATCTTAACTTCAAGACCCTCAACAAGCTGTCAACCAACAAATTGGCTATTGGACTTCCATCACTGAAGTACCAAAAGGAGCATATGTGCTCTACTTGTGAGAGAGGAAAAATGAAAAACGCATCACATCCTACAAAACACACAACATCCACTCAACATCCATGGAACTATTACATATGGATTTGTGCGGCCCAATGCGAACTGATAGCATCAGTGGAAAGCGATACATGCTGGTTATTGTCGACGACTATTCTCGCTATACTTGCCGCTTCTTACGAACTAAATCACAGACAGTCGAACATATTCCGAATCTCATCAGGACAACGCAGAATTTGCTACAACGCAGTGTTAAAATAGTTCGGTCTGACAATGGAACGGAATTCAAGAATCAACAGCTCAACGAATTCTACGAATCCCTAGGAATTTCTCACCAATTCTCCGCTGTCCACACTCCACAACAAAATGGAGTCGTAGAAAGCCAAAACCGAACACTTGTGGAAGCTGCTCGGACCATGCTAATACAGTCTTCCGTACCACACTTTCTCTGGGCGGAAGCTATGAACACTGTATGCTATACGCAAAGTCGTATGAATATTCATCTAAGATTTGGAAAGACGCCTTATGAACTAATAAACGCAAGATTACCCAACATTGCCCACTTAAGGATTTTTGGATGCAAATGCTTTGTAGCCAACGACCGAGAGGACAAATTTAAACTAGATCCAAAGGCTACTGAAGGAATCTTTGTGGGTTACTCTGCACAATCTAAGGCATACATGGTCTATCTAAGGGAAAGAAGAATGATCATTGAAAGTGTGAATGTCACTTTCGATGAAGGTTTAGAAATTAATTCTGGACCCACCAACTCGAGACTTGAATCAATAATGCCAGAGTCTACTCAATCTCGTATGAGATTAGGAGAATCTTCGAGAGGCACTTCTGAACACAATCGTTCAGAACTAGGTTCTAACAAAGCAAAGTTGGGGCAAGACAACAACATGTAGCTGACGAATCTCGACACAACAACTCAACATGTTTCAGTCAACAAGCTCAAGAAGAGATGGATCTGATCAACTATCTGAACACATGTACATCTCTCTAAATCAAAACAAGCCAACCCACCAATTCCTTTCCACATACAGAACCCAGTGTTAGTCCATCACCTTCTGAATCCGAACAGATTCCTGAACAAAAATTTCCACCCTCAACGCAGAAACCTCGATCCCAGCAACACAGATAGAGGACTCACCGTCTTCTGCTCGCAACACTTCTACTTCAGTGATCGAGTATCCACTAAATGAGGGGTCGGAAACAGATGATACAACACTACCTCATGAGAAGAAATGGATTCGAAGTCATCCAGTAGATCAAATAATTGGAGATCCCACTACTGGAGTAAATACTAGAGGTTCGCTGTCAAATGAGTGTAACTTTACTTGTTTCTTGAGCCAAACAGAACCAACCAGAGTAATAGACGCACTACGTGACCCGAACTGGATAGTAGCTATGTTAGAGGAAATCAATCAGTTCGAGTGACTCAAGGTCTGGAACTTAGTTCCTCGTCCAAAGGCAAGACAATAATCGGAACAACATGGGTGTTTAAAAACTAGAAAGACGAGGATGGTGTGGTAATCCGTAACAAGGCTCGACTTGTAGCTAAGGGGTACAATCAGCAAAAAGGAATTGACTATGATGAGACTTTTACCCCTGTAGCAAGAATTGAAGCCATCAGACTGTTAGCATATGCGGCACACAATGACTTTACTGCCTATCAAATGGATGTAAAGACTGCCTTCTTGAATGGGATTTTGATAGAAGAAATACATGTCTCACAGCCAGACGAATTTCTCAATCAAGAACATCCGAATTTCATCTACAAACTTGACAAGGCTTTATATGGGCTAAAGCAAGCACCAAGAGCTTGGTACGAGGTCTTATCCGACTTCCTTATTAACTCAGGCTTCACAAAAGGAACAATTGACACCAGTTCGTCAACAAGGCTGGTCCCGATATCATGCTTGTGCAGATTTACGTGGATGACATCATCTTTGGCTCTACAAATCCGGAACTCTGTGTCGAATTCAGCACGTTGATGAAATCACAGTTTGAGATGAGTATGATGGGGGAAATGTCCTTTTTCCTTGGACTGTAAATCAAGCAACTTCACGATGGAATATTTATCAATCAGTGAAAGACCAAGTAACAAAATTGTGTGTCAACTTCCACGGCAGAAGCAGAATATGTGGCTGCCGCCAGTTGCTGCTCACAAATTTTGTGGATTAGAACCCAACTACGGGACTACGGGTTTGATTTCAATAAAATTCCTATTTATTGTGATTCTAAAAGTGCCATAGCTATTACTTGCAATCCTGTTCACTATTCACGCACTAAGCACATTGACCTACGCTATCATTTCATAAAAGACCAAGTAGAAAGAGGCATAATAGAAATGTATTTTGTCAATACAGAGATTCAACTAGCCGATCTGTTTACAGAAGCATTGGATGAGAAACGATTCCAATTCTTAGTGGCAAAACTGGGGATGTTGAATCTCAATCGCTAATTTCGATTATGCTTCCCTATGGTTCATTCCATGTCCATCTGCTCTGTTTTAAGTTCTTCAATTCTGTGCGTGTCTCTTTGTTAATTATTTTATTTGCTCTAGTTTTTTAGTTTATTTTCACTAATAACTTTTATTTCTTGCTTTCCAATAAGTCGATGTAAAGCCAATGCTGATGGCATTACGTCGAGGGGAGAAATGGTATATCCATGCATCGAGGGGAAGTAAGTAACTTATCAAATGCTCTAAGATTCTCGATAGGCATAGTATTTAAGGGGAGTTTGGGGTGACTATTCCAAATTCCAAAACATTGAGGGGGAGTAATTATTTTTTGCTAAATTGATATTTCAAAGTTACACGAGTCTCTCATAAATGCGAAAAATTCCCAAAATACATAATACAAATAGGATAAGCTTACAAAACACTCTTAAAACAGCTCTCAAACATCTCAACGAGCTTCTATGAACTCTCAAAATACTCAAAATACAAACAAAAACTCAAAAGCTAACATGCCCTGTGAGAGCACAGAACAGCATAGCTAGTAAAACGACAATTAAACATATGAGAACAAAAATAAGAAACGCTAAACTATCCAAATTGCGCTCAAAATTGCGTCTTGACTCGGAGGGTTCTTCGTTCTCCTTGTCATGGCCTTGATTCTGCAACCAACTCATTTGTGCGAGTGAAAATGCGAATAAGTGTTAGAGTTTTGGTATCTTGGTATGGTTCGAGTTGTGTCTATTTATAAGCACAAATTAAACAATAACTTCATTATTGTTTCAACAAAAGACAGAAGAAATTTGATTTAAGGGTTCAGTGCCGCGAGAGAAAGTGATATTTTCTTCGTCGTTTGTCAGATCTTTGATTGAGCGGATCGACTAATAAAAATAAAACGAATATCGACAAACCTACGCTCAACAGGCAAGTGTACCTATCGAAGAAGTATAGAAGTAGCAAGTATTTGAGTATCGAACCTAAAGGAACTATATACTTTAGGAAACCGTCGTTTAAATATTCTAGTAAATATTTTGGTTTGTTGAGACGGTAAATAACAATAATTAGAAACACAACTTAGTAAAATGGTGCGGAGAGGAACCCTTATAGAAACAGACGTATTTGAGACTTCAAATCCCCCTAGCTCGACCAAGACAAATATCAAGTGTACGTAAGCAACGCTATCATTAGACCGTGGAGAATCCTATTACATGCATACGAGTTATATAGCTGACGAAACTGCACCTTACCATACAATGATCGCAAACAACTAATCAACGAATTAAATAGCTGGGGAAGCTTCCCTAACTACTTAACCGAAGATCGCATTAAAAACACGGTGAATCCCGCTATTAGATTTGACTCTAATCCGGCAGGGTAGTTCAACCTATCTCTAGCGATGAGTTTATTCCGCTCATTTACGAGTGGTCTAATCGTTCGCCCCTCTCTCGAGCGTAGCTCACGATTTCCCAACTACGTTAACTTAATCACATAGACATGATCGAGATAACTAGACAATTCCAATCACTTAGACATAATCGAAATCATATGCTTCATAAACGAGTCATAATAATAGCACAACACCAAAAACACGTAAACATACGATCGATCGTGCTAGGGTTCATCTCATCTCAAATACACAATATTTAGCTAGTCATAATGATCTCAACAAAACACGTAATTAACACCGAAGATATCATAAATGCTTCCCTGAATTCGGCTTTGAAGTTAATTCCGTCCTTCACTGAGTAGTTATATCGAGCACGTGGTGAGCGAACTAAATATGTGTGTGGGAGGTGTTCTTGGGTTTTAATGAGGCAACAGTTTGTACATATATGAGCTTAATTGTGTACCTTTTTTAGCTCACGTTCCTCCCCCTTTTTTTTTCTCTTTACAATGGCCCTTTATATAGACGTCCATCTCTATCTCTGTTTTTGCTCTTTTCTTCAACGTCTTTCTTCAGCCCCTTTTTTCAACGTAAGTTCCAAGGAGGGAAACTTGAAAGATCTTAGCCTCCAATGCAGCCTTTGCAGCCCCAAAATAATATTCCTTGTCTCTTGCTTGTTGTATTCAGAATTTGTGCCCCAAGCGTGCTCTTTTTATTCTAAGTGTGTCAAAGTTGTCGTCCTCAACTACGCTGAAGTCGTTTTCTAATTTGTGTTTGACTTTAGCAATGCCACATCACAGTTCACGGCCTCATTTAAATGCCTTCACGGCCTTGAAAGCATCGGATCTGACAAGAAGAGGTCACTGCCCGCGTTCACGCCTTCGCTGCTTACGTTCACGGCTGTGACAGAAGTTCGGGGCATAGAAAATGGCTTTCTGCCTCATTCACGGCCATGAAGAGCCCTTCACGGCTTGTTTGGTGGAAATTCACGGCCGTGACCTAATCTAACAATAAAATGGCATTCTGGTAGCATTCACGGCCTCCTGCATAACAGTCACGGCCGTGACTCCTGTTCTGCAAAACAACAAGTTCAAAAATTCATATCTTTCGATCTGGACATCGGAATTAAAATCTCTTTGGGCAGAATCTAGATTCAGGAGTCCTCTATCTATGGTTAAATGTCAAGTCCATCGGACATCGTTTTACCCTGTGATCATTGAGATAAACTAAACGGTCGCAAAACTGCCGTAAAACATTTGATTTTGTTGTGAAACCATATTATAGTGCAGAAATAATCAAAACGACTTAACTTATCATGCAAACGACTTAAATATAACAAATATAAACGTAAGAAAATATGTTTATCAATCTTTCTCATGACAAATCAATCTTTTGGATAGCTCAACGATTCGATATTTATTGTAGTGGTTGATTGAGTCAAATTTGTTTTTCATAGAGTTAATCGCGAATTAGTTCTTAAACTTAGTAAAATTCCTTAAATTCGCGAATACATAGATTACATACTTTGGAAATCCGATGAAATTTGACTAGTCAACTCTGCTGCTGAAAATCCCTGATTCGCAAATTTATCATTCCCGAATCAGTTCTTATGTTGTTCAGCCAGTTCGCGAAACCGAAACTTTACGAACTGTAATTCGCACATCCACTCTCAATTCGCCAATTGAATTATCTCTTCAATTCACAAAATAAAACTTCATTGAATTTTCAAACCATAAGTGGGCCCTTCTCAAAATTTCACGGCCCAAAATTCACTTAACCTAATTCGCGAAATTCCAAAAATCGAATTTCACGAATTCTAAAACCTTCAAACTCTCTCTGTCGCAAATAAAAAAAAAACTCTTCCAAATCTCTGTTGCTGTGGTTCATCGCCCTCACATTTTCGCACACTCACTGATTCATCTGTGGTAAGAAAAACACGTTCTAATCCTTTCTCAGTGTTGTTTTCTTATATGTTTTGCAGATTTCGTGTTTCGTTCTATTTCTGAAGAATGGGGTTCTCACGGTTTTATTTTTGGAATTTTTTTTTAAAACGGGGTTCTAGGTTCTAAGCAGCTCTTCAATATTTATTGACGTCGTTCGATTCAGATTTGAGTTTCGCAGTCGAAATTTTTTTCTTCTCTTTGTGCTTACGATTTTCTCTGAAAAGGAAATTAGGTTTTAAATTTTTTATGAAAATTACCTTTTGATCTTTCAGATCCTGTTTCGCGAATTGAAAATGTGTTTTTGCGAATCCAATAAGTCACTGATTTGTCAATTCGCGAATTGTTGTTTCGCGAATTACAAACTTTTGACTTTCTGACTTTGTCAGTTTCGCGAACTCTAGTTAGTGAACCTCCGTGTTTGCAATTTGGAATCACGAATTGAGATTTCATGCCGGACAATTCGCGAACTATCAAGTTCACAATCTGTTATTCGCAAAACCTTTTAATCAAATTTTTTTGCGAACTCCAAAATTTCGCGATGACAAAATTTGACATAGTCAATCCTTTCAAACTGATTCGCGAAACTTTACAAAAGTTTGAAGGCAATTCGCGAACCACACTTAGCAAAATTTTAATCTAATCTTTCCACTGATTCGCGAAAAACACTTAGAAGATTTCGACAACTTTCTCAAATCACAATTTGGGCCGAACTCAATCTCATTTTCATACAAATAAACAAGTCCACACTATTCCTGACACATACACATATTATATCTTTTATTCTAATCCTTGTTGTCTCTCATGTTGCAGTTAAGCAGGATTTCCCGGCGATTTAAAAAAATAAGGAAAAATGGCGACACCGGTAGACCATGTGTACGCTACGTCAAATTGGCTTGTGATCAAAGACAATAATTTTCAACTTGGCCTGAACTCCTTCAAATGTCAAGAAGAAATCATTCCATCCATCTTGAGGAACCATCACCTTGGATTGCCTTCTCGGCATCCGTCCAAGTCCCCACCGTCTATCTTCAACAGTTCTGGGGAACGATGACCACGAAAATCGGCCAGGACAACAGAATATTCTACGAGGCCACGATTGCAGATGGGACAGTCCAAATTACCAAAGAACTCATCTGAAGCATCCTCCGCCTGCCTCAGAAACCGGAATATGAAGAGGAGGTATCTGAAGACGCACTAATCGCAAATATGCTCAAAATGGGTTACTATACCTCACTCGAGTTTTTGTCCCGTTTTCAGCAATCAATGATTCCACATCCAGGGCGGACCCTTTTTGCAATTGTCAACAAGTGCTTCTCACCAAAGCACTCAGGATGGGACAGATGCAACCTCACAATTCTACGGATCTTCCATGGAATTGTCTTCAGAAAAACTATGACTATGATCACAGTCGACCTGGACGGTCAACTTCACCAGAAGATGAAGCTAAAATCGAAGAAGACACAGAACCTGCCATATCCTCGGTGGTTTGCTCTAATCATCCACCATTTCATTACAACAACGTCGGGGATACCACCACGACTACACGAAGAAAACTACACGCCACCCAAACTCAAATTTCTCCAGAAAGGGAAGACCGATGAAAAGTACTCGCGTCCATCGATGAAAATTCCACACAAGTTACTAATCCTTGCAAACCCAGACCACATAGAAAACTACTGCCACAAATACAACGTTGCCCACCCCACGACTCAGGACAACCCACCTGAGTCTAACCCAGGGGTTAGTCAGAGTGAGAGAAACCACTGACCAGCGAGTAACCACACAAATAGAAACCACTCCTCAAGAACCACAAACTACCCCTCAAGGAACAGTCCCTGAGCAACCACTCGAACCACCACAACGAGCTGAGCAAACAGAACGACCACAAATAGTCGTTCACGAGGAAACAACATCCGAGCTCCCACAGTCAAAAACTACCGGGTCCACCCGTAGGGTAGAAGACGCCGAAATCGACCCAACGGCGCATGCACAACCCCAACCCCACCTTCGCTTGCCTCCCAACAGGCAAGCGTCTCAAAATCCCCGAACATCCTCCTAACACAACCACCTCGGGTCAAGTGTCAGCTCCACTTGAAGATGTCATAATTTCTACGACACTACCCGAACCACAGCCTGACAAACAGGCCTCAACGTTCATAGAAAAGCCAACAATTGAAGCTCTTCAAGGATTGGACGACAGACTCACGGATGATGATGACATCAGCAGCTCACCATCCGAGAGCCACCATCTAGAACCTAGTTCTGGACGTGTGCTAACGGGAAGTGTCCCCAGTGAAAGCTCTACACAAGCCCGTCCAAGTGACGTGGCCTCATTGCCCCGAGCACCATCTCAAGGAGATGCATCGCAAGGACAGGGCGGAAGACCATGGATACTGAAGTTCCACGAACTTCCTTAGAAGAGGGCCACTGTACAGGATCTAGTTCTGAACGTGTGATAATGGCTACCGCTAGCGGTGCTGGTACTATCCCTTCAGTTGTAACGACGGCCTACCTGGAGAATCGTCTGTTCGAGTTCTTCGAAAGGGTGACTCTACCACGTGTTCAGGACTCATCAAAGCCGCAATCCAAGCCACCTCCACAGACAAAGGAAAGGCCCCGATGGTAGAACAACCGTCGTTACAAGCGTCACAGCCTCACATCATCTCACTACCACCACGAGAAACCCATGAACCCAGTCCCTATCATGTGCCTCTACTTGAACTCTTCGACGTCGAAATTTCTCGCCTTCTTGAACTCGACAATCAGCGGACTCCAACAGAAGAAGAATTCTACCAAAAGCTGATTGCGGGTGGATTTATACCTCACACGACTTCATGTCGTGAAGAAGGCTCAAGTCAGAAGCGTCGTCATGATGATCCTGACGACCAGGATCGTCCTGAGGGGAGAAGAGGCAGAGAACCACTTCGTTGTTCACGGCGGACGAGGACGTGGAGTTCAGATTCGTGGAGACAGTTCATCACGACCATCCAGTCCACCACCTAGGTCCTCCAGAGGCAGACAAGTTACGCTAGGGCCGAACCATACAACTTCCCTTGGCGAAGACTAGTCTGTTCCCTCGAGGACCTTCACCCAATCAGTCCAAACAACCACAACCCTTCGGCCTCATCCCAGAGATCCTCATATCTACATCGACAGATACATCTTGGAAGAGGAATGGCTGACGAGAACGGAAACAGAAGAAGAGTCCCTCCTGAGAATTGAAAGCGTCAAACATTTCCTAGAAGCGGCGGCTTCAGACTTCTGTTTTATTGAGCGAGAAAAAGAGGAGCAAGGAGAGAAACCCTGAAGCTAATCTCCAAGAACTTCTAGACCTCCTTCGACATCAAGTACCAGAAAGACCTACACTGGGTTACGAGTTCATAGAAACTCGCTGGAGGAATGCGAAGATCAAAGCACCGTTTCCTAGAAGACTGCTATCCAAGGATCTGGCGGAGGAGGAAGAATAAAGGGCGTTAACGAACTCGATCTCCGAGGTCTTGAGCACCTAAAAGGAACTACCAGGGGTCTTCATCATCGAATCATGCTTCGGAAAGACTGCAACGAAGGCAGGATGAGAAGGAACAATGGCGAAGACATCTCAGAGCTGAAACAGCCATAAGTGATATTGTAGACGTAGAATGGGGGATGGGGAGATATGCAGGACTGTATACGTGATCGATAGGTATGACAGGAGAATTGAGAAATACACTGAAGCAGATTTTCCCTATTTCCCTTGAGGCGAACTAAACAAGATGTACAACATATATCGCAACAAGTTCACTCTGAAACTCATACAAAACGAGATGGTTATAGAGCTATCAAAGAGTGTATGATGAGGCAGATCAAGATTATGCTTCGCACGACTTGCAGATGGCCTTGGAAAGTAATATGAGCAAACTCAACCTGACTCAACCTGACAACAAATACAAAGATCGAGAAGTTCGGCGAGGGACACATCTTCTTGGACCCACAACCTGCGATCACTTATCTACAACGTCAGCTAAATCAGATGCAAGCTTTGTTGTTATCAGAGGTCGCCAAGTTCTCTGATGGAACTTTGAAGATAATCCTAAACCAACTCTTGCCAAGACAAGAGACGATTCCTGACGATGCAAAGCTTAAAGGTACAGAATTAAAAGAAAACAAGTACTGGATAAACTCATTAAGAAAATCAGGGATCGGCTTGTTCTCCGAAATGATGTCGACCGCTCTTGGATTCAGGAAGACATACTTAGCTCACAGGGAACCTCTGCCTCCTCCTCGCTCGAAGAAAAAGAAGTGAAGACTTAGATATTAGGCTTATGTGTAATTTGGACACTTAGGGGGAGAATGTTAGGAATATTTTAGAAGTGTTCAAAATATTTATTATATGTCTTGTCACTTCTTTATGATGTATTTTAATTGCTTTATTCATAATTAGTTTGGGTTGTGGTTGTAACATGGGCTTGTTAGGGGCCCAATGGGCTTAAATACCTTTCAAGGTATTTAAGCTTAAACCCTAACAATCATTAATTAAGTTTCCATTCTAAAATCTCACGAATTCAATACGCTTAAGCCTCTAAACTTACTATCACATCAATCGAAGGTTTAATCTATTGAAGGGTTCTTGGATAATCTGGAATAATAGTACGCCCAGTCGGCGCCCATGCATGAGACTCTGTAACTATTTCGTAATCCCACGATTTGTAGAGATACGTATTGCCTGTAGAGGACTCTGTAAAATCCTCCAATTTGTAGGGATATATGCCATAGCATCCGTATCATACCATATGTAGTTGTAGCAGTCATAACGGTTCTCCGTTATTTTATATGTATGCAATGATATATAACATACCTTATATGACACATAAATCATATGAAGGCACCTTACGATCACATAGTTCACATAGATTCATAAATCACACATGTATCACATGTCAATCAATTAATCCATACAAAGCATGTACGCACATAAGGCACATAAGGTACATGTTGCAAATCATACTCACATGTTTCGCTTATTATCTCGTCCGCTCAATCGACTTTGTCCTTGCCCTTATCCGACTCCTGACCTATATAATTATTTATCTGGTAAATATAAATCCCAATAATGATATGCACGAGTGATATGCATGCTTTGTTATACAAACTCATTCTTATTTACAGTCTTTACCTATATTTTTAACTTGCTGTTTATGATTATATTTTTGAACATATACTATTGATAAATTAGTTAAATTAGCGAAAATCTGTCCAATATTAAAAATTGATTTTGACCAACTGATTTGAGAATTCATTTCGTAATTCGCGAACTATCACCTGACCCGCGAACTCCATATTTCGCGACATCCTTAGAATTCGCGAAGTCGATTTATCCGGTTCGTGAAATCCTTTTTGCGAAACACTAAATCTTTCGAAAATCTGAAAAGTTGTGATCAAACTTTAAACCTTTAAGAATTCTTAAATCCCATAATTGGCTAAGTACATATTTCTCATTCTCACTTTGCGAACTCATCAAAACATAGGACTCGTCAAATTCAATTCGCCAACTAGGATTCAGTTCGTGAAGTTTGTTATTTCGTACACCTATTTTGCGAATTTCATTCGTCACTAACGTAGTTCATATTTCACTTGGAATTCGTGCAGTTCTTGCATGACTCATGCATTCGCTTATCCATGTGTCTTATTCTCCATATTAACTCATAAAGTCTACTCTATCTTACCCAATTATATTATTTATTCCTTAATGCTACGTGAACATCCCCTAGTATATGCACACTTCCAAAGTCCTTACAATTAGTGACTTGCTACCATACTTTAAATCTATTCGTGGAATTATATCCTATGGATTTGTAAAGGTCATGTATTATAATATTATTTTATTAACTAAAGCTTCGTGAAGTTAGTTGCATATAAGTCACCAAGTCACCCAATTCGTGAACCTATGTGAGGTTCATTATATAATTGACTAAGTTCATATAATTATTATATCACCTTATAATTCGTGAAGGATAATGCGCAAAGTCTAGCATGCTCTCTCTCTCTCGATTCGCAAAGCTTATTTTCAAAACACTATTTATGTCGTGATTTTCATTGGTCCCCTATTCGTGAAGTCCAAGATTTACTTCACGAATCCACATATCGAAACCTTCATTTCATAATTTACTTCGCCGAATGCAATTCGTGACACTCATGCTTCACGATCCCTGATAATATTATAACACTTTTTAAAATGTATAATTATAAAATTATAAAACATGTATAATTAAAAATTTTCTTCAGAATTTAACCTAAAACTGGAAAATAATATATCCCACTGAACACATATGTAATATTTTCAAGAGGAGAACCCTAATGTATCAAAAATGTTGTTTAGGATAAGACTTACAACTATCAGATCCCAAGTGCCGGGACTTACATTTTTAGGTCTTGTCTTGTCGGAGACTTTCTAGAGCCATTCAATCATATAATACTATTCAAGGTTCTAAATCATAAACCTATTGGAAACCTTAATCATCCATATTATTAAATTATTAAAGGTGCACATCGCATTACCTATTAATTACTTCAATCTGCCTAAATATACTTATTAAAAAAACTCGAACTCTGGCGTGAGGAGATTTATAATTATATAATATGATCTTTTGTCTTCTAAAGATAGATGGGAAGAAATAAGATTTTAACATCAACAATTATCCAATTATGTAAAAATGCAATTCCTTTCAGAATTCCACAGAAACCCTAGAATATTGTTAGTCACGAAAACCTTGCATAATAACCTAAATACACTAATTCCTATCAACCCTATATATATGTGTAAGTTACGAAGAATACATTAACCCAAACATTTTATACCTTGAAGTTTCGTTGTTTTTCTTTTTCTTTTTGTTTGACTGCTCAAGGTCGTCTCTTCTCTGTCTGTCTTTAACTTTCGTGAGCTATGAAAATGATATGAATTATCTCCTCTCTTCTGATCCTATACTTGCGTGTGTTAGAAATCAATTGACGTTGATCTATACTTTATCAGTGTTTATCATATCCCTAAGAAACATTTGTTATTTTATATTATTTTCTTTACCTTCCTTTAGGACTAAGTGTACTATACAAACTTTGAAATCCCAAATGACACGTAAACACCTTGCCTCTCCTCAATTTGCGAAGTCAATTCGTGAAGCTATTAAATATACGTATATATTATTTTTACAGCTAAGTGACCTAGCCATGTCTATTGTTAGTCCAAATGAAGCCCACGTGTATCTTTCCTAAATTAATTATAATTTAGTTGCAGTCATATATATTGACTTACCACGTTAACATCAAGTTATATTATTAATTTGGCTATATATACATATAACATCCTCGTTTCTTAATTCGTAAAGCCCTCATAACCCGCAAAACATCGATCTCCTTTCAATTCGTGAACTAATTCTATTTGCCAAACTCTTACTATTCGCGAAAGTCCTTATGCCCCCGTGAGAATATAACCCCCTCTAATGATTCGCGAAGTCTTTATGACTCGCGAAACATCAGTTCTTTTAATTCAAAAATCCTATTTTAGAAAATTCTTAATTTGTAATATTTCAATCTCTCACAACTTATACTTATTCTCATCTATACCTTTATTTTAAAATGACTTATATGAATACATGAATTTACGTAAATGCATGAAATTATAATATGAAGTTTCGGTTCCTGACAAGTAGTGTTAACTCTTCAACGTACACTAATGGAGCAAATCACGAAGGCACAAGGAAACGATGAAGTGGTTGAAAATCAAAGAAACGCAATTGGAGTAAAGACCATTAAACTTTACAATACGAGAAGACGAGAGTCTGTACTACAAAGATCAATTATATATTCCCAACGACGCAAAAATTCTGAAGACGATCATGACGGAAGCGCATGCCACGGTTTATTCTATAAATCCCGGACCTACAAAGATGTACATGGACCTACGAGTCAACTACTGATGCCAGGAATGAAAAGAGAAATAGCAACGTTCGTGAGTCAATGCCTGACATGTCAACAAATAAAGGCGGAACATCAAAACGACCGACGGGAACTTTGCAAGCCCTGCCAGTACCGAATGGAAGTGGGACTACATTACGATGGATTTCGGCGTTGGCCTACCGAGAACCGTAAAAGGCCACGATGCTATATGTGTATAGTAGATCGATTGACCAAGTCCGCCCATTTCCTACCTATCAGCTCAACCTTTTTCCGTGGAACGATAAGCAGAAATATACATTCAAGAGATAGTTCGACTCCACGGTGTCCCAATATCGATTGTCTTCGATAGAGATTCAAGATTCCTATCCAAATTCTGGATGACTTTTCAGAAGGCCGTGGGAAACCAAGCAATCCTTCAGTACTGCTTACCATCTTCAAACAGTGGGCAGTCGGAACGAACCACTCAGACCTTGCAAAACATGCTGAGCGCATGCGCGCTCGACTTTAGAGGAAATTGGAGTCGATACCTTCCGTTGATCGAGTTCTCATACAACAAAGTTACCGCACAACGATTGGAATGGCTCCATACGAGGCCTTATAATGTAGATCTCTAATCCATGGGATGAGGTTGGAAAACGAGAAATATTAGGCCCTGACTTAGTGCAAGAAATCACGGTAGCCATTTTGAAATTACGAGAAAGGATGAAAATGGCTCAACGAAGACAGAAAAGTTACGCGGATCAACAGCGTATACTGTTAGAGCTTGCCATAGACAACTGGGTATTCCTGAAAGTATCCCCAATGAAGGCGTGAAACGATTTGGAAAGAAGGGTAAGTTGAGTCCAAGGTATATAGGACCGTTCAGAATACTGAAGAAGGGTAGGTGAAATGATCCCGTTCTTTTTAGGAACTCATCAAACTCGAGGCTCATATACTCACTGCCTCGATCTGATCGAACGGCTTTAATGCTCTTTCCAGTCTGATTTCCACCAAAGCCTTGTACCCTTGAACCATTCAAAAGTATCAGCTTGTGCTTTATGAGATACACCTTGTCAAAGCGAGAGTGATCATCAGTGACGATAACAAAATAATGGAAGTTACTGCGAGCCACTGCCCCGAACGGTCCGTAAACATCCCTGTGGATCAAACCGAGAAGTTTCTACGGCTCTTGTGAAAGTCCCTGTGAATTGCGACTTGGTCATCTTTCAAGGATACAAGATTCACAAGTCAAATAGGGATCAGACCCAAGCTGCTTTATAATGCCTGTTTTCTCCAACTCGAGAATCTTCTGTTCTCCAGGGTGACCGAGACGAAGATGACACAGTAGTCTCGAGTTCAACTCCAATTTTGTTGTTGGTGATTGCATTTCACAGTTTTTGTTTTTTCTTCGACATTTAGATAAACATTCCATTTAGTAATCTTGCACTTCCGACGCAATTATTTCCAAAATAAATATTGCGTATACTATTGCTAAAATGGAACTCGTAACTGTTTCCGCCCAAAACGGGAATAAAACAATATTCTTAAGCCCCTTGGGCAAAACTAAACAATCGGAAAGACGTAAACTATATCTAGTAGATAGAACGAGAGTTCTTGATCCAATGTGGGTCGCAGGTACACTATGTCCGCTTCCTACATTGATCATGATCTCTCGGTCCGCCAGCTTCCTACTTCGTTCCAAACACTGGTACGAAGCACAGTTGTGAACACTAGCTCCCGAGTTAAGATCAAAGAAGCGAAATATACCGTCATAGAACAATTAGTTTCTAAAACATAAAGTTTTTCAGAAGAGGAAAAGTTATGTAATAAAGATGAGAAGAGGCATATTGAACAAAAGGATAACGATGAACGAATGATATCACTGCGGTGGTCCTCGGCCATTGGTTCGAACACTTGTCGCAACGGCCAAGCATCTGGTGAGTTTATATCAACAAGCTCAAAAGGGAAAAAAAAGATTGAGACAAATTTTGTTCAAGGGATTGCCTCTACTTCTGAGTCGATAAAAATAATACGTATTTGGGAGGATGCAGATTTGTCGCAGATGAGTAATGATGTGGCTATAATGTTTCCTATGTTAGATATTTTACTTATGTGAGGTTGTTTAAATTTACATGTGTGCTGTAATATTATTGTTTTGTTTTCTTAAATAAATATGATGATTATGATATGTTTATATGAAACGGATATTTATCTGATGAATATGGGCATGTGCAATGGAGAATTGTGTCTTGCAGACTGTGCAACGACTCCCACGGTTCTGAAGAATATGAAATTACTTTGATCATCTCGATATGAAAGAAGCTAGAATTATCACTATATCGGGTAGCACAAATATAATTAAAGGTCGGAAAGAGCTAGTATCTTGTTACCAGAGGAACCAAATTGGTTATTGAAAGTGCCTAGTATTCTCCTGAGTTATAAAGAAATCTGTTAAGTTTTAAAGCTATTTGACATTAATGCATATCATGTGATTGTGAGACAGTGATAATGGAGGTGTTGAACATTTATACATCACCAAGGAAATTTTGAATGATAAAGGATTGTGGAAATATTACTTCATTCGAGTCTTGGTTATATTATACATATCCGAGAACAATTGAATTGTATGCTATCGTAAATCAGAAGTTTACTGATGACAATATATTAATGTTTGGCATGATCGGTTGGACCATCCATGTTCAACTATGATGCGAAGAATAATAGAAAATTCATGTGGACATTCGATAAAGAACCAGAGGATTTTTCAATCTAATGAATTAGCATGTGCTGCTTGCTCTAAAAGAAGTTAACTATTCAACCATCACAAATGAAAGTAAAGAATGTATCTATTGTTATTTTTGGAACGTATACCTGGTGATATTTGTGGGCCGATACATCCATCATGTGGACCATTTAAATATTTTATGGTGTTAATGGATGCTTCAAGTAGATGGTCCCATGTATGTTTATATCTACGAGGAACGTGGCATTTGCGAGAATACTTGCTTAGTTGATATGTTTAAGAGCACTTTCAGATTATCCGATAAAGAAAATATGCCTTGATAATGCTTGTGAATTTACCTCCAAGACATTTAATGATCATTGTATGTCTATCGGAATTGATGTTGAATACCCGTGTCACACATGTTCATACAAAAAAGTCTTGCAGAATCAATAATTAAACGCCTGCAATTAATTGCAAGACCATTATTAATGACAATGAATCTTCCCTCGTCGTGTTAGGGAAATACAATATTACATGCAGCATCACTAATCACATCAGGCCAAAAAGTTACCATGATATCTCCCCATTGCAAATGGTTTATGGTCAAGAACCAGAAAGTTCTCATTTAAAATTTTTGGATGTGCGGTAATGTTCCAGTTGCACCACCACAACGCACAAAAGATGGGACCTCAAAGGAGGTTTGATCGACACGTGGCGTGCTAATATAGATTGCAAGTGCGACAAGTGATAAAATAAAATTAATACTTAAGTACTATCACCAACGTCCGATAGACAGTGGACCTATCGTTTGTAGTGCAGTAAAGTGAGTAACGAGTATCGAGAACGAGGAATAGATTTGATTACTAGTAATGACCTATCGACTCGATATCTAGCCTAAATAATGTGCGCAAATTGTTTATACTACGAATTATCCTAACATATCAAGCCTAACGCAACGAGAAATGAGAGAGAGCACGACTTAAACTGGTATGAGTTGGTTTAGACGATAAAGATGTGCTCGGAATTCGAAATCCGCTAAGTACTTTCGGCTAAGACAATAAAATCGCTCCTACGTGATTAAACTAAATAGCAGTAATTTCTACCCACTCACGAATTTGCTGTCACCTTAAATGCTTGTGGGGATCTAGAATTCAATGATTACTAACGGCGGGGATCGAGTATTTGCTTTCGCCCTATACTTGAATCCTATCATCTATGAACGGTCTAATCGTTTGTTTAGTTGTCGCTAAACGATTTCCCACACATCACTTTAACACATAGACATGTTACAGCGAAGAAACACTTTCATAGATACTACCTCCGTCCCACTTATTTCTTCCCATCTTTCTATTTCGGGCGTCCCACATAATTCTTCCCATTTCTATTTTTGGTAAAAAATTATCCCACTAATTAAACTAATTACAACCATTAATATTAAAAAAAGTCTTCTTGATTTGCGTGTCTACTAATAACTTTTCTCTCTCCATACCTCAAAAGGTGTACTATAATATTAAAATAATGTGATTTCTTATTCTCCGTGCCCGCTAATCTTTGGGAAGAAATAGCCGGGACGGAGGAAGTAGATAAGTAGTCAAATCACACGAGTCACGATAAATATATATCTTAACTACGAAATAACCTAGCGTTCATCTAATCCCAAACACATAGGGAATTTAGCTACTCATAATTAACAGGAAAACAACGAAGGAATAGAAAACAGGGAACGAAGACTCATGATCTTGAGTACTGACCGATCATGGATGGAATTGTGGATAACTCTTCGTTCCTAGTTCACGGTGTGGATTCTTCGTTGATCTGTCTCTTGCGCTCCAGGATGCAATTCCCTGCTTGAAGGCTCTTTTTCGTCTCTTGATGGATTAGGGTTAATATCTATTAAGTATCCCTATTTTTGAATCGAAATCGGGCTTAACATTGAAATTCGCTAGTGTCACGGCCTGGGACATGGGCCTTCACGGCCGTGACCTTCATCGCTTTGCTTCGCGTTGCTTTCTGCCATCTGTCACGGCCAAGTGCTTTATCCTTCACGGCCGTGACACTCTATGATTCGACTCTCTGTCGTTGTCACGGCTTGGTGCATTATTTTTCACGGTCGAGTCTCTCTGATGTTTGGCCTTCGTTGCTCACTGTCGATGTCACGGCCTGGTGCATCAGGCTTCACTGTCGTGGCTGTGACTTGCCGGGACTTTATATTGGTTTCTGCCGCGGTTCACGGCCTGTGACATAATATGTCACGGCCGTGACAGTCTTCTGAGATCTTCATGACTTGTTCGTTTTGCCTCGTTTTCGCTCCTTTTCACCCGAAAAGCCATCCTATGGTCCTTCAATATAAAACTAGGTGTAAAATAGAGCGAATAAGTGCATAAGATGATTACAAAAACTCTAGCATAACCCAATTAAACACTATAATTAACGTAATCATACGTTTATCAAACTCCAGACACTTAAGCAATTGCTTGTCCTCAAAAGTCATCAAATCAAGATAACAGCACAATTGTTCGCAACTTACCATCATAGCTAGAAAGCACCAAATGGAATCAAGCAAACAATCATGATTAGTACACTAGTGATCGACACCTATCAACCTGAACTTCCTTAGCATTGCTAATCTAGAATCATACCTCACAAGGGCTCGCTCAAATCACTCGGTGTATATGCTAGTATATCTGTGAGTCACTAAAATCGTGCGCTAGTCCAACCCCTACCATAGGCTTGCAGCTAATCACATGTTTACTACTTAAAGTGGCAAGTATAAATCTGAGGGTCTTTTCCGGTCGAAATGGGTCAAATAGTAATGAAGTGACAAGCATAGATACTAACGCACGTAATCTTAAACCTAAGACACATAAGCGAAAAATCAAAGAATATGACATGATCAAACTGATAGTCACATGCCCCAACATAAGACTCAAATTCTCGCTCTGAAATCCTAGACTTTTCTGCCCGACCCTCTCAACTCCGTTTCTTTTATTTTCTGCCTTTTCACCTTAGTTACGCTCTAATTTTGTGCACTGCCATTATTCTCTAAACATAAAGGTTTGGCTTTCGTCGCAAAGAATACATCGTCATAGCGAATGCGTGTACCTAGGGATACTTATTACCAAAACGTAGATCTTGCAAAAGGTTTATGGGCAGGCTAATGCAGGGGATCGGGTCATTTCAGAAAACGATCAAGTAAGATCGAGTCATTTCACGAATAACAGAGAAGAACATTAAATCATACATTGAAGAAGTAACCCTTAAGTTCGACTTCTGCTCTATGCTAATCGACTCAGGTTCAGATGATCTCTGAGGATTATTCAGTTTAGCGGCATTTTATAACATACGAGGCAAGAAACGAATAGGCTCAGGCTCAAAGTGGCTAACTATGGGGATTAGTTGTGGTTGGAAAATTTGGCCATGGACTTACTTTCTAGTGCCCTGATCATTTCCACACTAACGCACCAGAAATAGTTTCAACACGTATCAGACAGGCAAGTTCTAGAGAGATATGGACTAGGCACGTCGCACAACCAGGAAAATGAGCATAAGCTCGTTCAGGCTCAAACTCTCACAACGTAAATGGGTTACGTGTACGAATCTCTCAAAGCAGCGCTATATCTATTCAAGCAGACACGATTCAATCAATCATGAATATTCTAATCGCTCAAGATTTCAAAAATGCAGGCCAACTTGAGATAGACGCAAACAATCATGCCTGATTTTAATAATTCATGCCTTCTAATGAAATTGATAGCTCACGAACACGTCATAAAAACCATTTTCACGTAAATTCTCAACCTACTTTCCCCTCCACACTTACGACGTACGCTGTCCTCAACGTAAAAATGAATAAACGAAAGGGAAACGAAGGTCTAAGAGAACGAAACTCCCCTGACGAAAAAATTGACGTGGTCGTGACTGAACGAGTGACGGTCGTTGTGTCGTAACTCGTTATGCGTATCTTGACCTAGCTAAAGAGAGAAATATACGTAAAAAGAGAGTAGTCATAGATTAATCTTATAAACATAGTTATAAACATCATAGGCATAAACAAAATAAAAATGGACACCAACGATTACTCAAGCAAATGAAATGTCTAAATAAATGTCACTAAGGGGGTGGTGGTGGCGAGGGTGGCCTCGGTCGAAGGTAGGACAGCGACTGTTGTGTAAGCTTAATCGTGACGTCCATTGCTTGAAGGGACTGGTCATAGCGCGCTTGCTCCTCACGGTACCGGCGGTGGGCTTCTCGTTTCGGCACTCGTACTCTTCCTGTCGGCACCGAGTCTCTTCATTAAAAATGCGTGCAGCGACTTATGGTTGAGGCGCATCATCTCCTGGCGCAGGGTGTCGAGCTCCGCTATCGATGGGTATGGGGTGACGCCGGATGACTTGCCCTGGTGATAGTGGAAGGAATAGGAAGGCCCGACGGTCGTGTCTGTCTCCACCGGGTAAGGGCCCTCGATGTAGAGCTGGTCGGCGGGGACGTCGACGTGGTCCTTTGGCCGCGATACATCGCGTGCCAGACGTACACCTTGTTCGCGTGCGTCCAGGTGGGTGTCTTCACGAGCATCTCCACTTCACCAGCATCTCCTCGTTTAGGGGGTTCTGCCCGCCGACGACCTCCATCGCGGGTGGGTTCTCTGGCCAATAGTGTAGACCTGGATGACCTTGTAATGAATGCCCCCACGGCGATCTTTCCGTGGCTTCCTGATTCTTCCTGACTGCTGAATGCGTGGGCCAGTGCCATCCCCAAGTGGACCGTTCGCTGCGCTGCATCTTGGCTAGGTAGAAGAGGTCACGGAGAGTGATTGCTCTATGTGAGTTACCCCTGGTGTGAGCTGCGGTCGTCAGGAGGCGAAGGATGTAGCGCAGTCCTGGGCTCCTGAGTGCAGACGCCGTCGAAGTCTTCACGCTGAATTCTGGCTCGCCTGGTCACGCGATGTCAGCCCAGCAAGCCTGTCGATGTTGCTGAAGGTACTCCTTATAGTGCATCTCATGGAATGACCCGTCGTTTCCAAAAAATGGCACTGGTACTCCGAGTGCACGGCAAAGTGTCGACGTCCACCGTGTGCTCCTCGTTAAATGCCCTAAATTTGACCGTTTTCTCGCCGTACTCCTCGTGGGAAAAGGTGGACAAGAACTCTAGCATTAGCTATTTGTACGCGTGTTCGTCGATGTTGAAGAAAAAGGTCCATCCACTTAGCGACAGGTATTGCCTACTTGCTGATCGATGTGGTATTTCGCCAGCGTCTCGTGGTCGATTTGGTCCATGAGGATGAAATCCATCGCCCTCAGTCTATTATAACGTGTCGTCTGCTTATCGTCCGTAAATTGCCCCATGGCGGCTAGCAGTGTCGGCGTGGTCGGGCGTCGCAGTTGACGAACCGGCGAGCGCGAGGCAGGGTCACGCTGAGCCGTGGAGCGGCTTCGATCCATAGTATCTAGAAGATGGATGTGAGCTCAAAAGAATATAACAATTAAATTCAAAGCAGCTCGACTCGACCAACATAGCGACAAAAGACATGTATTATTCAAGAAACACACGAAAAACTCAAGGTGGCATTTGTCGTCGAACATGTGACATCCAACGAAATTATTCAATTCAAGTCCAAAATCAACCAAGTAAGCCGACTCACATAATTCATAAGATCAAGTACCGTGAAATAACTCAATTGGGAGTAACAAATTTGCCATAAAATCACGAGCATCCCCAAATTTTCAAAATTAGGGCTCATCATATAAATCGTAAAATTCATGGTTGAAATCAACAAATCAAGCAACCCAACACATTCATAGCATATATCAATTCATAAAAGAGCAAAAGAGCACCAAATTAGACCCAAGTCGAAAATTAGGGTTCATCATATAGAAGGCATTTTCGAAATTCATGGTTGATTTTAATAAATCAAGGAAGCCCATGACAAAACTAACGCGTCTTAGACAAGGGATTAACACATTCATGCCCAGATTTAACAAGAATCAACGAAATCCCCAACCGAATAGGGTAGAAAACGAAATCTCATACGTTTTGAATTTACCTAGTTTAATTCGGGGGATGTGCGTTCGTGGCTGTCGCCTGAGGTGGGTGTTCGCAGAGATGGTCGATGGTAGTGGTCTGTGGGTGGTGGTGGGTTTGTGAGTGATGGCGTGAGATGTGAAATGACGATGGATGTGGAAGAAAAAATTTGGGGTCGGGGGTGATGGAGGAAGAAAAAGAAAACGAGAGAGAGGAAAAAAGTAAAGAAAGAGAGGAAGAAGAAACGAACTTTTTAAAGGTTTTAATTTTTTTTGAAATGCCGTAAGTGTCACGACCGTGAAGCGTAAGCTTCTGGCCGTGACACGAGGCAGTGAGCGCCATTGGACAAAAGTCACGGTCATGACATGTATGTCACATGCCGTGATCACGATTTTTTTTTACCGCTGGTGTCACGGCCGTGATGGTGTACACTTTGGGCCGTGGCTTGAGGCAGAGGGCTGGATACGTTTTCGCTTCGGGTCACGGCCGTGATGGCTTAAGCAGTTGGCCGTGATGATGGACAGTGTGCGAAGCTAGATGTGTCACGATCGTGAGCCCATAAGGACTAGACCGTGAACGTTTTTTAGCTATGCTAATGTCGAAAACATAAATGAAAATACCTGGGTTGCCTCCCAAGAAGTGTTTACTTTACCGTCCTTAGCCGGACGTATCTTCATTCGCTCAGGAAGACTAGAAGTCCAGGTATATCACTCTTTTTCGCTCACGTCTTCCTCGCCTCCATGATAGTGCTTCAACCTGTGGCCGTTCACCATGAAAGTACCCTGTTCCATACCTAAAATCTCAACAGTACCATAAGGGAAGACACGAGTAACAATGAACGGTCCCGACCAACGTGATCTAAGTTTGCCGGGAAAGAGCCTAAGCCGAGAGTTAAAGAGAAGGACTTGGTCCCTTCCTAAAACTCCGCCTTTGCCTAATTTCTTGTCATGGTAAGCTTTTGAGCGTTCCTTATACATTCGGGCGTTATCGTAAGCTGATAAACTCCACTCGTCTAACTCGTTGATTTGGAGTTGCCGGTTTTCGCTGGCTTCTCTAAATCAAGATTCAACGACTTGATCGCCCAATAAGCCTTGTACTCGATTTCTACAGGGAGGTGGCACGACTCTCCATAGACTAATCTATACGGTGTAGTGCCTATGAGTGTCTTATATGCAGTCCTATATGCCCAAAGCGCATCGTTCAACTTATTTGCCACTCCCTACGATTCCCTTCGATAGGTTTTTTTCTAAAATGCGTTTCAACTCACGGTTCACTACTTCGACCTGACCACTAGCTTGGGGGTGGTAAGGGGCGGATAGGCTATGTCTCACACCGTAACGCTCTAACGTGCGTGTGAACTGGGTGTTACAGAAATGAGTGCCTCTATCACTAACGATGCATCTAAGTGCCCCAAAACGTGAAAACAGTACTTGTAAAAATCTAACGATGACTCTAGTATCGTTCGTGGGCAAAGGCATGCGCCTCAGCCCACTTAGATACATAATCAACAGCAACTAGAATGTACTTATTATTGTACGAGCTAGGAAATGGATCCATAAAAACTATACCACATACGTCAAAAATTTCACAAACCAAAATGAAATTCTAGGGCATTTTGTCGCGTTTCGAAATATTACCTGTGCGCTGACACTGATCACAAGTGTCAACGTACCTTTGGGCATCCTTGGAAAACCGGGTGAGTAGAATCCGCTTTCCAACACTTTTGTGCTGCGTAATGCCCTCCGGTCGGTCGTTTTGGCAGTGCCTAAGGACCTGTGTCGTCTCTGGGGCAGCAACACATCGTCGTATCACCTGGTCCGCACATCGCCTGAAAAGATACGGGTTCCCAAAAGTAGTACCTCAGGTCAGAAAAGACTTTCTTCTTTTGCTGACTAGTGTACTCCTTTGGTAGAACCCTCGTAACAAGATAGTTAGCGAAATCTGCAAACCATGGGGTATTATCACTTACCACTTGTATCGAGTACAGGTGCTCGTTTGGAATCTATCTTGTATCGGCCTTCCGTCCTTGTGGTATATTTCGGACTCCTCTAGTCGAGAAGGTGATCCGCCGCCAAGTTTTCTGCACCCTTCTTGTCTCGAATCTCTATGTCGAACTCTTGAAGTAGTAGCATCCACCTGATCAGCCGGAGTTTGGCATATGGCTTGCTAACAAGTACTTAAGAGAAGAGTGGTCAGTAAACACAATAACCTTAGATAGGATAAGATATTACCTGAATTTGTCGAAGGAAAAATACGACGGCTAACAGCTCCTTTTTAGTGGTCGTGTAATTGGCCTGGGCTACGTCTAACGTCTTACTTGCGTAGTAGATCGGCCAAAATGGTTGTCCTTGCACTGCCCTAGCACGGCTCCAACTGCATAATCACTAGCATCGCACATTAGTTCAATGGGTAGCCCACAGTCGAGGGCGACCATAATATGCTCTGCAATAAGTCGCTCCTTAACATGGTTCGCCATCGCGGCGGATGGGGACACTAGCGATACGGACACGTTGCATTATCGCGGCACGGTCGTGGGCGATACGCAATTTTTGACAAAGAAATACCTGTATGTAATTATAGTGTCAAATATGTTTTCTTAGCCAATATTTAAGGAACACAGAATAAATTTACCTTGTAATATCTGTACTATCTATACTTTTTATTAAGCGCAGGGCCTAGATTAAGCCGTCATAATTGCTCTGTCATTTTTAAGAAAACAATAAAATATTATTACAAATTGTAAAAAAACACCCACTATTTTTCCAGTAAATCTAATTTAGTATGTAATTTTATATTCTCATTTTTATCCCTCTAACGAATTACCATTTTACACCAATTTCATATTGAATAATATTTTTCTTTCTATTATATTTATAAAATTAATATGATATATATATATATATATATATGTACACTCATTTGTGTTTAAGAATAACTAGTTTAATTTAAAAGCATATAAATTTTAGATATTTTTTATTTAATATATATAAAAATAATGTTGGGCTTCTCTATGAAATAAAAATATTTACCATTATTACTATCCAATAAACAAGCCCAATAGAAGCCCATATCATGAACCTAATTAAAATAGTTTTTCCTTATAGTCCACCTTATCATCTTCTTCCGTCGTCTCTCACCTAGAAAAGAAAAACCAGAAAAATATTTTCAGCGATACGGCCGAGTTATCGCCGCTGCAACCGACAACTCGACCGCTCCGATCCGCGACGCCTGTTCTCTCGCCGATATGCCCGCTTTCTTGCCGCGACAAATTCGTCTCCGATCTAACCGTCTCTCCGGCACGGCGGGTGGCGAGTTCGATGCGGCTCGGCCGAGACGGCCGATGTCGCGCTGATATGGCGAACCCTGCTCCTTAAGTAAATTAAAGGCATGCAAACACTCATCATTAAATTCAAGGAGCATTTTTTTCGAGTAATCTAGACATTGGTCGGGCAATTTTAGAAAAATCCTTGATAAACCTACGATAGAACCCAACTTGTCCTAGAAAACTCCTAATCGACTTCACGTTCGAGGGGACGGGCAATTTTTCTATAGTTTCTAACTTAGCTCGGTCCACTTCGATTCCTTTAGAGGAAATCGTATGGCCCAGCACTATGCCCTCTCGAACCATGAAGTGACACTTGTTCCAATTAAGTGCCACGTTTGTTTCCTTGCATCGTGCGAGTACGAGCTTCAAATTAGACAATCATACATCGAACGATGACCCAAAAACTGAAAATCATCCATAAATACCCCTATTACCTCACCCACCAGTTCGTCGAATATGACCATCATGCATCACTGGAGATGGCTGGGGCATTGCAAAGACCCAATGGCATCATTCGGTACGCGAACGTCCCAAACGGGCATGTGAATGTGGTATTCTCCTGGTCCTCGGGTGCTATGTGAATCTGCAGATAACCTGACAAGCCATCAAGAAAGCAATAAAATGAGTGACCGGATAATTTTTCTAACATCTGATTAAAAGGTAAAGGGAAATGATCTTTCTCGTGGCGTCGTTCAACTTGCTGTAATCGATATAGACGCGTCACCCAGTCACGGTCCTTGTCGGAATTAGTTCATTCTTCTCGTTGGCTAGACCGTCATGCCTCCTTTCTTTGGGACACTTGGACCGGGCTGACCCATGCGCTGCTCGAAATTGGATAGATCGTCCCCGCATCTAGTAATTGATCACCTCCTTCTTGACGACGTCCTTCATATTGGGATTGAGTCGTCTTTGACGTTGAGCTACCGGCTTGAAATCGTCCTCCATGAGGATTTTGTGTGTACAGTAGCTCGGGTTGATACCCCTTATGTCGGATATCGTCTACGCCAAGGCCTTCTTGTGCGCTCTCAACACATCCAAGAGGTGGCCTTTCTGTCCATCGTCGAGGCTTGATGAGATGATGACTGGTAGCCCTCCGTTTCTGCCGAGAAATGCGTACTCCAGGTGGTCGGGTAGCGGCTTCAATTCTAGGACCGGTGGCTCCTCAACCAAGCTATTTTCCTTGTCCTATTCGCTGCTCTCGCCGATGGCTAGTATGGGCACGTTACCTCCTCCCCACACTCGTCGACCACCATAATCATTCGGGTGCCCTCCTCGCTCAAAAACCTGTGACAGACCTTATACAGAAAAGAGGAAATCGTACTCAAAAGCGTCTAAGTAATAACACTTATCGTCATGCTCATTATTCTTTTTCATCGAATCACCCATGCTAAACGTAACTTTTTCCCATCGACCGTCAAAAGTTAACATTCTTTCCTAACATCTATCATGGTCTCTCATGTAGCTAAGAACGTCTAACTAGAATCAACGGAACATTATCATCCTCCTCCATGTCTAAGATAACGAAATCAACAGGGATCACGAACTTATCCACTTTAACTAAAACATCTCGATAACACCTCGAGGGTACTTTAACGATCTATCAGCTAACTGCAAGCTCATTCTAGTGGGTCGTGGTTCACCTAATCCTAAGCGCTTAAACATGGAATAGGGCATTAAATTAATGCTAGCACCTAGGTCAGCTAAAGCACGCTCAACTACTAAATCTCCTATAAGACAAGGAATAGTAAAACTCCTTGGGTCCTTAAGTTTCTTTGGGATCTTGCTTTGGAGTACCGCTGAACACTCTCCTTGCAGGCATGCTATAGAAACGTGCTCGAGCTTCCTTCTATTCGTTAGCAGGTCCTTCATGAACTTGGTGAAGCTGGCATCTGCGCAATAGCTTCAACAAACGGTAATATGCAATCCCTTACACATACTCATAAACTTACCAAACTGTGCCTCGTCTGTGTCCTTCTCCAATCGAGCGGGTAAGGAACCTTCTGCCGGTATGGCTTCACTGGTGGCCGCTCGATCTCCTTCGCCTTTTTCTTCTCGGGCTCAATCTTCTCCTTCTCCGCTTCGGCCTTCTCGACATCTTCGCCTCTAGTTTCCTCCACTTCAGGCTCGTCATGGCTTTCGAAGTTGGCGTTTGCCTTCGCCTTCTTTTTGGCGGGCACTTCTTGCAATTCTCGTCCGTTTCTCAAGGTCACACCCTTGCAATACTCCTTTGAATTTGGCTCGGTGTAACTTGGGAGTGATCCTTGAGTTCGTCCCGCCAATTGCTTCGCCATCTAGCCCACTTGTTGCTCCAGCTTCTTGATAGAAGCGTCAGTGGTTTGGGCACGTACCTTGTTGGCTTCCATGTACTCCTCCATCTTCGTCATTCGAGTCTCGTGAGCCTCAGTGGTATTGTTGAAGTTCGTGAGGAGTGCCTTCATCATGTCCTTTATAGAGTATACATTTTAATTGTGCTTGATTTCATTAGTTGTCCTTGCAATTAGGGGCTTTATTTGTATTAGTCCATAGATTAGGACTAGTTAGATATTTATACCAAGTTTGTTTGGTATAAATACTTGTACACACATTGTGCTTAATAGAGAAAGTTTTAAAATTGATCCGAAAGGCTTGCAGAGAAACAATAGTAACTTTCTCACTCTACTTGAATTCTCTCTCTTGTTTTTCATTTGAGTTTTTCGATCGAATCTTAGTCAATCATTATCATCGAATTACTTAGAATTCATGCCTAGGATCATAGAGTTGTTAATCGTAGGACCTAACAATTGGTATCAGAGCAAATACGTTCTGTTTTGAATCGAAAATTGTTGGATTTGGATGGAGAATCATTTTCAGTTTACTGTTCATCGAAGAACAGTTTGGCGCGAAATTTTTTTCGATCCAATAGCTTAATTCTGTGCTTAATTGAGTTGAATTTGATGTTTCTGTGCTCGTTTAAGTGTTAAATGATGATTGCGATCGGATTTGTAGCTGTTTGAACTTCGTTTTTAGGATTAAATCGATTCTGTCATTTACTGTTTGCGAAGAACATGAATAACACGTTCTGATTTGTCAAATTCGACATACTTTGCTTCATAACGTGTTTAATTGCTTGTTCGTGCGTAGTTAGTAAATGATTGCGAGCACTTACCTGTAATTTCACTGTCTAATTCCTTGTTTTGGCTTGAATCTGTGTTAATCTTATTCTTTGATTTTCCTCGATCTCTGTAATTTTTCTCGCTAGGTTTACGATCGGATTAATTTCTCGATCGAAAAAACTTAGCGCGAGAATTTTTCTCGGTCAGAATACGAAGTCAGCGCTAGAATCGTCAACACTAGAAACGATTTTAGTTAAAAATATTTCTCGAGCATTATTCAGCGAAAATCTTTTTCGAGGAAGACAAATTTTGACTTTGCACGCGTAAACACTTTCGAAAAACATTTTCGGTCAGACATTTAAAGTTTGACCAAGCTAATAATCATTTACACGCGAGAAACTTTCTTAGTCAACAGATTTATTTTGACTTGTCGAGAAACTTACTAACGTACTATTCTTTACGATCGAAATAAATTCACGTTCTGGAAATTTTTCTCGACTGAACGATTTTGGGCAACTAATTTCGCTCGAAAAATATTTCGCTGACAGACTTTCTCGCATGAGAACAGTACACATTATATTCTATTTCGACGAAATTATTTCATATCAAACTTTAAAGATTGAATCGAAAATAATTCTCGAACTATTTTTCGAATCAAACGCTACAAACGAACTTGTCACTTGTGAAGCACATTACATCATCTTCAAACGTTCAACGAAGATCCTTCAACAACTCAACTACAACACAAAATGGATGCATACTATCTCGGAAGTGACAACCGTCCGCCGATTTTGCAACGAGGCGAATCCGTTTGGAGAAGCCGCTTCCTCAATTTCATCGCTTTAAAAGATCAAGGCGAGAATTTGCTGAAATCACTAGAAGAGGGACCCGCACAGTTTTGGGTGAATGTCCCCGGTGATGAATCGGTAACCCCTCAATTTCTCGCATCTAGGCGACTGAAGGAGCCTAGGGAGTACTCAATCGAGGAGAGGGCTCGAGCTAAGGCTGATCTAGTAGCCATGAATACCCTCATGAAGGGCATCCCCAACGACATATATAGGCAGATTGATAGCCTTTCATCGGCTAAATGAATGTGGGATGAACTGCATAGGATGATGTAGAGGACGGAAGTGGCATAAAGGCCAAAAAGATGAAAATTCTCACTGGTTACGACTCCTTCAAAGCAAAGCCGGAGGAGAGTCTATATGAAATCTACCAAAGATACCTCACTCTTCTCAACGAGATGAGGAAGATAGAAATCACGAAGACCAATATGGAGACAAACATCAGGTTTCTCTCTTCTCTGCCCGCGGAATGGAAGAAAATATCCACTCAATTCGACAGAATAAAGATCTAGAGGAGTTGGATATCCATGCCGTGTTTGACAATTTCGCACAACATGAGGATGATATAAGCGAGATTCAAAAGGAGCAGAAGGGCAAACAGATCGAAGACACTGTTGCCTTAGTCTCGGAGAAGAGGAGCTCAAAATCAAGAAAAGAAAAGATCGTTAGGCCTCCTTCTCCTTCGGAGTCGGAAGAAGAGTCGAACTCCGACGTTGAGCCAAACATGAAAGCTCTAGGAAAACAGTTGGCTCTAATAGGAAAAATGATTAGTAAAAAGTACTTCAAGAAGAAGTCTTCAACCTCAGCCAACAGACTTCGGACTACAAGCTCTAAAAACAAATAACGTGCACCAGAGAGCTCCGAAGTCAAGAACCCAAAAAGAGGCTAACAAACACTTCAACAGTGGCAAGCCAGGTCACTTTCCAGAGAGTGCACTCTTCCGAAGAAGAGAGATGCCAACTACTACTCCAGGAAGCTCCAATTGACTAAACAGAAGGAAGCTGGAGTAGCTCTCATGGGCGAACAAGACCAATGGCTCGAGGACACGTCGAGTTCTGAAGAAAAGATAGCCCTCATGGCCCGTCTCGACAATGAATCGGACGCTGAAACTGCCAATCATACGGACGACGAAAACGACCACCTCTTCACAAGAGGTAGACCTACATTCACATTATTGACCATGTGTAGATTCATATCAAAAACCATATGCTAACATGAAACGTGAGCAGAAAAGTATTAAGGAAGTAGAGGATAAACTTTCTAGGTCTCAGGAAAGGATAAGTAGTCTCGAATCAGAACTTATGAGCTCTAGTGCTAAAATAAAAGAACTTTCTAAGAGCCTACATTCTAGAGAGACTAGTCAACCTCAAATAGGGCAGAGCAGCATGGTGAAAAGATTAAGGAATTAGAAGATATGCTAGCAAATAACTACAATTGCTTGGTTAGGAATCTCAACGAGAAAGCCACCTTGAATTGTAGGATAAACGAAGCTATACCACTAAGATCGCCAACGTAGAAGCTCAATTAGAAATATCAAATGCTCAAGTTAGTGAGCTTAGTAAAGAACTAGACGCCTGTCAAGCAGCTAAACTAATGGTAGAAAATAATTATGCTCTCCTAGATGAGGAACGCAAGAAAACTATATGCTAAAATTAAGAAATTAGATGATATAGTTACGCGTAGGGGACAATCCGAAGAGACGATATTTTGAACAACCCAAGGATATAGAATTCTATAATCCTATAGAAGGCATAGGTTTCACTAACCCACGAGTTCTACGGAAAAAGGAAATATATGATATTAAGCACATGGGTTTAGGAGTAACCCTCTTAGAGAATTTACTGAATCGACGTACCAAAATAATTTTGATTCATCTATGAGAAAAGCCTCATATGGTCCTGAGATCCCCTTTGACTACACTGCGCTAAACGAAAGAGACAGAAATATGAAACCGTCATTAACACTTGTCTCTGACCTATTTCAACTTCCTGACCCTCAAACAGCCCTCGAGGAAGCCAAAGTCGTTCATATAAAAATTCTCTCTACATACCTCCTATAATAAAACAGATAGAGGAATCTCAAGCTAAATTAGACAAAGAAAGAGAGAATTTGGAAGCTGAAAAGAAAAAGTTCTTAAAGAGATGGAAAAATCTCAAAGCTTCCTCTTCCTCCCAAACTACCTCTCACGCTATACTGCAAAGCGTGAAAATCGAAAAAATCACCTTCGAAAGATCAAAAGTGTATTAACAATTCTGTCAAGAGTGGTAAGACTAAAGTTACTTTACCTACGTCTACAGGGAGCGTAGGGCAAGCACTATAATCGAAGGCGAGAGTGTCCAGTCTTAAGAAGGAGCAAGTAGATTTGAGTATGCTTAAGAATGTTACTCATTCTGTACGAATAAATGACACTCGTAGAAATAAAAGAGCAATTTCTTCGCTTAGAGTAATTGCTTCTACGTGAACTCTTCAGCCCATCACCTTTAGAAGCACCAACTACGAAATAGGCTCTACATCTAAAGCTAACATTAGTCATTCTGAAACAATGCCACTAGGAAGACTCGTAGGAAACAAGATCCAGCCATAAAGAAATCTTATGGCGGCGTACATGCTTGTACTCACTTAAGGTATCCTGTAAAGATTGAGTCCCCCAAGCACCTTAGGAGATTATCAAAAGAAAAGATCTTTTTCCTCAGTCAAGCCTACCAAAGCATTTGTACGTGCTGAAATTAACCTTCCCTGCAAGGTTCAACCCAAATGGTTCCTAAATCTCCGTCTAGGACGACAAAAGCTGAAAAGGCCAAATCACCTAGGGAAACACCCAAAACCTCTTCTACGAAAGTGACTTGGGTTATTGAAACTCCCTCAAGTAGTAATTTCGGAATCATATCTGAATCTAAAACTAAATCTGCTAATCTGAGAGGACCCATGCTTCTGGGTACCTAAAGCTCTCTAACTTGTTTTTGCAGATCCATCATGTTATTCCAGATTATCCAAGAACACTTCAATAGTTAAACCTTCAATTGATGTGAATAATAAGTTTGATGGCTTAAGCGTATTGAGTACGTGAGAGTTTTAGAAGGAAAACTTAATTAGACATAGTTAGGGTTTAAGCTTAAATACCTTGTAAGGTATTTAAGCTCATTGGGCCCCACAAGCCCATTACAACTACAGCTCATCTAAGTAAGTATAACTTAAAAAAAACATCGTATAGAAATAACAAGACTTAGAATAAATATTTGGACACTTCTAAAATATTCCTAACATTCTCCCCCTAAGTGTCCAAATTACAAATAAGCCTGTTTTCTAAGTCTTCATGTCTTCTATTTCTTCGAAGGAGGAGGAGGTGGAGGTTCCTTTTGAGCTAAGTATGTCTTCCTGAATCCGAGAGCGGTCTCGAACTGTCTAACGTCGTTTCTAAGAACGAGTCGATCTCGGATTTTCTTGATAAAATTGTCCAGTACCAGTACTTCTTCAGCATCTGTGCCTTCAACCTGTGCATCGTCAGGGATTGTCTCTTTTCTTTGCACGAGTTGGTTGCGAATTATCTTCAGAGTTCCATAAGGGAACATGGCGGCCTCAGATAAAAGCATGCCTGCATCAGTTTTCTCTGTCGTTGTAGATAAGTGACTGCAGGTTGTGGTTCTAAGAAGAGATATCCCTCGCAGAATTTGTCCAGATCTTTGATCTATTATCAGGTGAAGTCAGGTTGACTTTGCTCATGTTACTTTTTAAGGCCATTTGAAAGTCGTGCGATGCAAAATACTTGATCTGTCTCAGCATACACTCCTTGATAGCTCATCCCGTTTTTTGCGAGTTTCGAGGGAGAACTTGTTGCGATATATGCTGTAGATCTTGTTCAGTTCGCCCAGTGGAAAGTAAGGAAGATCAGCCTTTGTATACTTTTCGATTTTCCTATCGTACCT